>JANAVB010027307.1:0-57245 GCA_029216955.1 Iris pallida | reverse complement strand
TGTTATAGAACTAGTGTTAGCTTTCCGAAACTTCAAACGGATCGCATTTTCGTTTCCGAAAACTCCCGGAATCGCGAAAACACCGAGAACGCGTTTG
This sequence comes from Iris pallida, assembly GCA_029216955.1. NCBI lineage: Eukaryota > Viridiplantae > Streptophyta > Magnoliopsida > Asparagales > Iridaceae > Iris > Iris pallida. The sequence goes on along the minus strand of JANAVB010027307.1, from coordinate 57,148 downwards.
TTTTCGTACAGCTGACACTCAAATAATTCTTCAGAAAGTTATAGAAAGAATTAGTCCGACTAATATATGTTTTTGGAAAGCTAACTTCAATACGCTTCTTTTAAAAAACGGAGATTAAACCGAGCTTTGAGCTAGAAGTTATGACATTTCTAAGTTAGGGCTGAAATTAAAAACGTAGATAAAAATCATGACAGATTTAGATAGTTTGAGCCAAAAGAATACACAATATATCCTAATTATCCACAACAATAATAGCAATAATAATATGAGGAACCACACTCACAAACTTGATTATATCATCATGAACCATTTATTACATATAAATATAGATACACTCTCATTACATATATATATATAATCTATATATGTAACATGAACACATCCACAACACAAAGGACACTCCTATGACCTCCAAATGGCACAAATGGAGATACAACCATGGGGGTCATTCCTATGGGTTCAAAATAGACCTATATGCATGAGGAAATAAAAAGGAGAAGGGATTTATACCTCCCGGTAGATCGAATCGAAAAAAAACTTCCCGGAGCGACACCGACACGTAGAGATTCCAAAAGGACACGAACGAGTTCCGAATCCTCCCAAACTTGGATAGCTTCCTCCTTGGCTAGAATGGAGAAGGAAGGAAGAAGATTGGTGGTGAAATGGAAGGATTTGGTAGAGAAATTGCTAGGAATTGCTCTGTAGGAATTTGGGGAAGAACAAGAGAGAGAAAAATAGATGGATAATGACAAATGGGAGGCTCAAACCTATCCTTATTGTGGCTGGCCATAAAGGTGGTTTTGTCCTATTAGGAAAAGTCCAAAAGCCCCTACTAACCTATTCTATGAGTATTAGGAAAGGGCTAATTGGTTGGGGCTAAATTAGTCATTCTAAAGTCTCTAATCACAAACCTTATCCATAATAATTAGTCTAACCTCTAACTAAATATTTCTATCATGTGGACTAAAATTAATATCATGTGGGCCATGTCTAACTAGTGTGTGGGTCCCACTAGAGTTAAACTACCCCCGGATCCCCGTTTCAAGTCAGATTGAGTTGAAATTCGAACCCGACTCAAATAACCCCAAAACAATATCATAAATAATAAAATAATATCAAAATAATTCAAAGAGGTCAAATGCAAAAATATCCTTAGGCCAAAAATGATATTAAAAAATCATAATCACATGGTTAGGCTCTAGGTCAAACAGTCTCTAGGGTTTTACTAGCAAAACGTCAAAACCACAAGTCATTGATTTAAATAATTTTAAAATGATTTAAAATCACCAAAAATCATATCACGAATTAAATATCATTATTAAAATAATTATAAACACAAAATTTCAAAATTACCCTTATTTGGGAAACTGGGTGCTACAAGTCCATAGGGTTGGTGGTGTATATATATGGTTTTAGCCAAATGGTTGAGCCAAATGTTCCCCAACCCAACTCTAACTTGTAAGGGACTAAGATAACTCTAAGCTAGAGTACTTAGACTAATTTTAAGGCTCCTAAACATCTAGGAACAGCAGCATATATATGTGACAGTCCACATGTGTTACTTGGTGAGTCGGTGGTGTATATGTTGGATTTTAGCACAAATAACCTACCCAATGACCACCAAACCAAACCTAACTTAAAGTGAGGTTAGTTAACCTCAACATGAGGGTCTTAGACTCAATTTTAGGCCTTTAAACCATGGGTACACCAGCTAAACACATCCCTAGCTGGTGGTGGGTTGGAGGAAGTGGTAGCACCCCCTTGGTAGTTAATAAAACTACCATTCCACTACTCCATTTTTTAAGCCACTTCCCTAGAACTCTTCCCACGGCCTATACTACCATTTCCACTCAATTTTTTAATCTTATTTTCCCTTATTTTTCCATTCCAAATCAGTCATAACAAGCAGAAATTTCAGCAGTCTTGTTTGGGTTATTCTACGACTTCGGAGCCTTCCCGATGACCCTTCGAGTAAAGAAGTATACCAAGGAACAAGTCCAGGAGGTAGCCTAAGGTGTGGGCTTGCTAGGAGAAGAGTTTCGAGACAAGAAATTGTTGTTTTCTTCTCCGAATTCCTTTCACAAATTGGTGGACTGATTCGGGAGTTTGGTTGGATTCGTTATAGTCCAATTCCTTTGCAAGTAAGTACTTCGCTTGTTGCGTTAGGACCTTGTTGACATGTTATTACATAGGTAGAAATATTAATAACTAAATAAAAACCTATTTTAACATGATTTTTTGTGATTATGTAATTCTGAAATGAAATTGTTATATGTCATATATCGGTTGATTTTGAACAAAATATGCATGTTTTCTTTACCGAATTTTTTGTAGGAATTTGTAGTATATTAACCCATGTATTTAAGTTTTTAAACCATGTATTAACACATGTTAAACTTATTTTCTTAATCACAAACACAGCCTATTAATTCTGAATTTAAATTGTGTATTTTGACACATTGAACAGGAAATTTGTGTAGTTTTATGTTGAAATTAGATGTAGTATGATCCAAGATTAATACCTAGGTTATTGTACATTTATTAGAATTGATTTTATGATTAAAAATATATTTATTTACTAATTATTTTCTGTCATAAATTTAAGGTAAACTAGCTTTATTTTTGTGACACCGAAATATAAAAATTGAGCCTAGAAGGCCTAGTTTCATTGTAGAATCATTAAAATTATATTTAAAATATATATAATATTCTATTTTTTTACATTAGGTTGATACAAGTATTGACGTAGGAATGTGTCCGATATGACCTAGAAACTTATATTTTGATATAGCATAGTTGTGGCATTAATTTTATATAAATATAATTAAATAATTATTTTAAAACAAATTTTGTTCTGATTTTATTGTCATTATTTGATTTTATAAGTTTATTTTAGGTCTATACTATAGGTTTGTTATTTGATTTAGTTGGGTTATAGGAAAATGTCTAATTGTACAACCAAATTTTATTTAAAAATGCCACTTAGGACTCATGGGCTAGAAATTGTATTAAAATTATTAGGATATAATTTTGAGGACAATCTCTGTGATTAAAAGACAAGATAAGGAATTAACACTAGAAGACCTTTAGAAATAAATCCTAAGTCGCACCATTGCAAGAAAACCTATTAGGACTAACTTATAGAATTTATGTATAAAGAATAAATCCTAGAAGATGCTTGGGACTTAGTTCATGTGAATATTTAGATTATATATAATTTGATGACCATAAGGATTGGTGACACTCCCTTGGTCTATTTTAATTAGTCATAACCCATCATCAGCATTTAATTTCCCTTTTAGTATGATAATCTACTGTCATGTTGTTTATGTAAAGAATAATTATACGAGATGTATAAATGGTAATTTTAGATTATTGATCAAGTCCTTATTATTTAATATAGGCTCCCAAGATACTTTGACTACTAGCCAGGGATCCGGGTCATAACTTTTTCTTTTCGGAGATCCAGGCAAGTATACATTGCCTTATTTTTACTGTATTGGACATTTCTGATTGTTATTATATTTTTTGAGTTGGAATTAGTGCGTTGGTCGCGTGTCTAAGACTGTCTCTGGTGCAGTCGACGAATGCGTCGATATGGGTTTGAGTTGACTTAGAATTATTGGACTACCTAAATTGGAGGATATTGTTATAACACCTGGATCTTGACACGAATCATTACACGTCACTGGGAGTGAGGATGAGTTCATGTTGGACACGAGCTTGCACATTCGACTAGCTATTATTGTAGAAAGTTCGTATGACGGAATAAAGATAATAATAGTTAGACTAGTTGTGACTTGGCATTTAGCTATAAAATGTACATATCGCAGTGACAGCTTGTGCATTTACATTGGACATGAAGGATTATCAGTAGGTGTATGGAACAGCCAAATTGGTCTGCCACAGTATTTGGATGAAACTACGGAGTTATCATTACATGATTACCAGTGGCTCGGTAATATTATATGCGTTATCATGGGATTATTTATACTGTCAATATATCAGGCGATGGTCCCTAGCTATAAGCTATGTCGATTGATGATATATGTCATTATATATATAGTATCTTGCCAGGGGCTATGCCAGAGATTACTATTGAGCTTGTTCTACCCATACATACCAAGATTATCCTTAAGTGCATTCATATAGATGGTAAGTACACCTTTATGTTTATATAGTATTTACTTTATGGCATGTATTTTGTATATTGTTACGTCCATCTGAGGAATTAGTTTCCTGCCAGATTGCAGAGTTGGTTGATATGGTGACTTGCTGGAGCTGATGATGGGCAACGTCGAAAATTCAGGTATATTATAGCTAGATGTTTATCTTTTATTGTTCATCTATTATCTTTCTATTGCGTGTTACCTATTGTTGTAGTCTAGTTTTGCAAGCTCACTCTTCTTCGAGTTTGTTCGGACATGTGTATCACAGGACGGCCGACTATAGTACATGATGTCCATTATTGCTCTAATTATGTATATGTGGATTGAGATTAGTTGCGATAGCATATGCTTAGTATATTTTTATACTGTAGTACATTTGCGTATGTCCATTAAATTGGAGAACATATTCCAGATAGTATTAGCGGGCATCATATCATCTAAGATCCTAAGTATTTTAGAACTGGAGCGTGACACACCAAGACCTACCTTCTCCCTGAACATGAATCCACAACCACCATCTTCTTTCTCTTCTCTTCTGTTTTTCTTCATGGTTCAGGAATATAAACATCTTTGCTTTCTTTTTTCCTTTTTGTTGACAATTTCATAGAATTCAACATAGTTAAGTGATTTAACAAAGTTTAAGCATATAGATAAACAAAGGCGAAGATTGCAAAATGAACATGACAAAGTTGTGGATATATAATTGCAAATAATACCTAGCAATAATAATTATTATTAAAATAACTTGTAACTTTTTATCTTTAATAACTCATAATTTTTTTATCAATTTTATATAATACTATCTTTCTTTCTTTTCTTTTTTGTATTACCATGTTATTAAATGTGCTATATATGCCAAAGGTTATTTGTATAGTAACAATTTTGGCTGTATTTTAAGCTGGATTATCTGGTCTGAATCTAAATTCGATCACAAGAGGGTATGGATCTATTTTTTATCTGGTACGTAGGATCTGAGTGAGTATTTAGTTTATCTAGATTCGAATTTAACTTTTTTAGTCGGATCAGAAGACTTACAAAAATCTCCAAAAATGGATTCTACTATACTACCCGAATACAAATACCTATAGAAATATATGAATGATTGTAACTACCACTTTCCAATATAAGGATATTTTGGCAATTTTTTAGGTTGATTATTTTTTTATATATATTATTTTATATTAGTGGTTGTCTAGAATTATATTAGTGTTAGTTAGTGGCTAGGCAATTAAATTTTTGCAAGTGTTAGTGCTAATTATTGTTAGTCATGACTTTAGCAATTAGAATTAATTAAGTTTAGTTGTCATAAAATAAATATTTCTTTTAGTTGTAGAGATTCTTTCTTTTAGTTAATTAGATTTTATTTATGACAAATGGAGAGGAACAAACTTGATATTTTGGCATGACCAAAATCTTATTATAAGAGATAATTTCTAATTAGGGATTCATCCATTCATTCCATTTCACTCATTAGCCTCATTTTTTTTCAAAGCTTCTTCTTTTCCAAGCTAATCCAAATTTCTACCAATTTTACTCAATCCTCTTCCAATTCCACTCATCCTCACCATCATGAAGGCCTAGAGCATTAGAGAGCACTAGGAGATCCATAGAGGAGGAGCTTGCTAGGAGATCATGTCTGACTCATTCCTTTCGTGTCCAAATTCGGATTTCTCTAAAAGAAGGACACACAAGTTGGATAAATATCTATTCTTCACCAATTTCATAGTTAGAAACACCCATTGAACCTATAGGAACACTCCTATAGGTGGATTTGACTTCCTAATGATATATTTAGGTATTAGAAGCTTCCAATTTGGTAGATCTAGATTTTATCATAAGTAGGTTGATTTTTATGTCCAATTTGTATTTGTTACGAATTTGTGACCACCAAGTGTTTGATACGTGTTACCAAAGAGATTTTTATGTTATTTTTGAGTCGAGAATGGGTGTATGTGTCCTAAATAGGATATGTAGTGTTGTGTCATAGTTACTCATGATACGCACGGTTAGATTTGGGTGTATAGATGTGTTTTTTCTCCAAAACAACCCAAATTCATATCCATCCTCGTTTTTAGTAGTCATAGTAACTTAGAAATGTCATAACTCCAAACTCAGGATTCCAATTAATCTTCCATTTTGTTTAAAAGAACCATATCAAAGTTAGATTTACAAATATATATATAATAGGCTAAATTTATTCTGGAACTTTCTGTAAACTGTTTGAGTGTCAGGTGTCCGAAAGACGAACATGTTTTAGTGTTTTTACGATTTCGGGAGCTTTCGGACACGAAAACACGATCCATTTGAAGTTTCGGAAAGCTGATACGAAGGACTACGAGATACTTTAACCTAGAATTTAGTGAATATATCTAATAGGTGCAGTATTGGTTTCAAGTAGAAAACCAACTATACGATAGATATTTTGTATATCCTATGAGCCTATGTAGTATGAATATCAAGTATCAAGTGAGTGTAGGTATCATAGGTTGTCAAGTATATGTATGATATAGTATATATATATATATATATATATATATATATATATATATATATATATATATATATATATATATATATATATATATATATATATTAATGTTAGGTAATATGTGTTAGTTAGTGTGTGTTAGTATTGATACAAGTGGTTATCAAGTGATCCAAGTATAGATAAGTTATATGTCAACGTATTAAAGTTTGGGACAAGGTACTAGTATGATACTACCATGAGGATATTGGTATCATGACACTCAAGTATCATAAGTAAGAATAAGTGAGCATTGGGACGTAAGTAAGGTATCATATTTGGTATCAAGTATTAGTTTTAAAGTTAGTTGGGTAAGTATCTAGGAGGATAAGGTATTGGTCAAGATACTAAGATATTGTGTATTACAACTAGGTAATGAGTAATCTCAAGATGTCAGGTACCAAAAGTAGGATGAATGAGTCCATGTGTGTATGATTAGTAGGGTATGGTAAGCATAGGTTATTCTAGGATAATTTGGATAGGTAATAGAATAGAAGGATATATAGATATATAGGTAAACATATTGCTATAATCTATAACTAAACATGTCATAGGATAAAGATATAGGTATCTTTGTATAAATTGTAGGTAACCTAGGGAATATATCTATGCATATATGTATCAAGGATCGAAGGTAGAGATCTATAGGTATATGTACATATAAAAATAAGATACTAGAATACATGTTATGCTATATAGGACATAGGTAAGGTAAATACCTTAGTAGTTAAAGTATGTGTGTGGGCGGGTATGTAGAAGCATGGAAATAAACAGAAAATCCTATGCGGCTCAAGACTAGGAGAGTTTCATACGGCTTAAAAGTTTATTAGAGTGCCATGCGGCTCAAAAGTTCATTAGAGTTCCATGTGGCTCAAAAGTTCATTAGAGTTTCATGCGGCTCAGAAACCCCCTAGCTCCATGCGGTTCTATGCAGCGGCCTCATTCAATGCCACGTACAGCTGGCCATCAAGCAGCGGCCTCATTTAATGCTCTGACAAAACAAGACGGCTCTGACATAAAGGAGAACTGACAGCTCTGACATAAAGCTACAATGATGACTCTGACATGAAGATGTGCTCCTAGGAAAACGAAGAAAATTTCTATAGCTGGCACAAATCCACCAATTCAAAAGCTCATTATGCGGCTACCATCTCCATACGGCCGCCACCCCCATGCGGCTGCTACTCCTATGCGACTCGAATTATGGGGCCACCCCCATGCGGCCGCTACTCTCGTGCGGCTCGGATCACGGGGACCATCTCCATGCGGCTCAAATGCTGAGAGGCCACGTCCATGCAGCCTTGACACGTGGCCAGCCTTATGCGGTTCAGTTGGAAGCCATCCTCATGCGGTACAGATTTCGGAGGCAATACCTACGCGGCTGTCACCTTCATACGGTTCAAATCCTGAGAAGCCATCCTCATGCGGCTCAGATTTCGGAGGCCATACCTATGCGGCTGTCACCTTCATGCGGTTCAAATACTGAGAAGCCATCTTCATGCGGCTCTGTCAAGACACCCTGTCCCTGTGGCTCGCGGTTAGGACACGTGGCTAAAGATATTTTCCCTCGGCTCGTAGCATAATGATGGTTGGACACGTGGCACCAAATCAATCAAGATTTATCCACCAAGATTTGTTACTATCAACAACCAGATTTAGTGCAATCATCATAATTACCCGGATCAAATTAGATTTATTACAATCAAGCAGATTGAACACGTGGCGAGAGATCCGAGCTTATCATAACAATTCATAAAGATTCGTGGCAATCAATATTAATTGCCCTTACGGATTTGGCGCAATCAATATTAACTGCCCAGATTTGTTGCAATCAAGATTAACGGCCCAGATTAATTGCCAACAAAGCAGGATAATAGAAAATGGTAATTAATCCCCAAACCGCCGACTTTTAAATCATTGTAAACCCTAATGATCACACTCTACTCCTATAAATAGCAAGGTGCCATTCCCTTGTAAAAAAAGGACAGAGAGAGAAAACCCGGCTGGACACACAGAGAGACAAAGTATCACGCCCCAGAACCAGAATACTGGAGAGCGGGGGCAGACATAGCCAGCTACGTATATGAAATGGAATCCATCTCGCTATACGATCACGGCTGTCTAGATACATGAGGGTTTATCTACAAGCCAACAGTCTCTTAAGGTCATGAACAAGCCTAGTGTCTCAATCACAAGCAAGTAAGTAAAAGGTTACAAGAAGTATGATCATTAAATATATAATAGTAAGGCGTCCCAAACATTACATATTCAGCTGATCATGAAGCTAGTCGTTACAAAATGTTAGGACTAGCAAGAGTTTAGTCATATATGATCAACCCTAGGATCTGTCAATCATGTTACTGCCCATAGGCAGACAGTAAGTAAATGCAATGGAGCTAAGCAGGTGCTCGTCGGCTAAACGCCTCAAAAGAATATTTTTACAATAGAGTGGGAGAGCCAAAAATAATCTACTCGTTGCCCTGGTTACGTCTGGTGTTCACCATCGGGCTGGAAGAGCGGTAGATCCTCTGGAGCTGCTCCGAAATCTGGCCATACAAAATCAGCTGGGTCAGATCCCAGAAAGGAAGCTTCACTTAGGAACTAAAACCAGCAATCAGCACAATTATAAATAAAGGTAAGAACTGGAAATAAAGAAAATACATCAGGATGATATACGACGAGATAACCATGGAACTATTCAGATAGCCAGGTTACAACCCGTAAACCAAATAAGGACCGGGGTTGTAACCCTTCGTCTGAACTGAACTTAGAATTCTCACTATTTATCGGTAAAATAAATACAGGCATTCAGGTCATACAGTAATCTAGAACAGAATCAGGACAAGACTAGACTGGTTAGACTCCATCCAATCATTTCACGGCCAAGCAAGAACTATGGCTTGATACTTTATCTAACTAGGGTTATCACAGGCCTAGTTACTAGCAAGATGCAGTAAGATTATTCTACAGCCACAAGCCCTGCAGACCATCCAGGTTACCCGGGTTAAAAGAATTAGAGTTGAATTCAGGTGGGTACATCGTCCAGGAAACGAATGTACCCTTAGGTAGCTTGAAGGGTGCAACACATGACAGTGTGCTAAAAATGTGCCCTACTCGACGGCAGGCTACAGATCCTAAGGCGTGCCCAGGTAACGGGATTGCCTGTAGCTGGGAGATCTCTTCATGACTAATGTATTAATCTAGTTATTAGCCTTAGTCCATTTCAATAGGTACTCCTGACCGTGGTACGCAGGAGTCCCCTCCTAGACATGATGCAAGACAGGACTGGATTATTTGTACAAGCACAATCGCCCACGGTGTCCAGGATTTATTATACAGTTTATGTCATGCCAGGTAGCCGTCGTAACAGCTTATCAGATATATCATGTCAGGTTTTCATGTCAAGAGTTCTTGTCAGGAGTGCGCCACGATGGGCCACTATCAGGTTATGTCATGTTTACTTGTCAAGAGTGCACCACTGCGGATCACTATCGTGTCATGCTCAGGTATCATTTCTAAATATCTAAAATAAATCCATGATTATCAAATTCATGACAAAAGGCGTAAGGATATAAAATGGGCGTTAAATATCTAATAAAATATCAATAATAATATAACAAGACAAAGCACAGGAAGTCCATGCAGCTCAGGGGGATGAATTCATGCGGCTCAGGAGAATGGATTCAGGCGGCTGAAGGGTATCAGTCGTATGCGGCCAGTGGTAGGGAAGGAGCATATACGGCTTAGCTAGAGCACCCCATGCGGCTGGGAAGATATGAGTCCATGCGTCTGGCGAGAAACCAAGCCTATGTGGCTGGCGGGGGAAATGGATCTTATGCGGCCAGCGGGGGAATAGATCTTATGCGGCCGAGAAGACACGGGTCCATGCGGCTCAGAAGAAAGGACACATGCGGCTGAGCAGGGGGGTTTATGTGGCTCAATTCAGTTAGGAGAGAAGTCAATACGGCTAGATCTGGGTTGTTATGTGGCTCGAAGATCAGGGCCTATGCGGTTCGTAAATACTAGAGTTCATGCGGCTCAAGGAGATGGGCGCATATGCGGCCGATGGGGAATGAACCCATACGGCCAAGAATGAGATCCAGCCTATACGGCTGAGAGTCCCATGAGGCCGAATCGCTTGCCGCATGAATTGTTATGCGGTCAAGTCAAGTCTAAGCACAGTTCATCTTCTCCAAATTTCTGAGAAGATGAATACCATGAGAGTCAAGTTCTCAAGCTCCACAACTCCATCATCCGGAGCCCAAATATGAACTTCCATAGGTAAAAATGGGGTAGAACGAAATTCTCTACAACATAGAACCATTAAATCTCGGAAATAACAAGATTAAGTAGATCAAACCCAAGAAATCCGAAAATAATATAAATATAGATCTACAAGAATCTAGCCATGGAAAGTGAAAATGCCAAGTTCTAAAGTAAGTTAGAATGCTGTAAGGAATAGAATGAAGCAATAAAATCAGAGTTCCTCCATGAAGCAAGTTGTACTTGCCTAGACCTCTTTCTCCTCTCTCTGGTAGATAAGGAAGTAAATGAGGAAGAAGAAGATAATAAATGAAGAGAGAGAATGAAGAGGGCTAATAAATACAAATAGTGGTGGTAGGTAGGGGGTTCACCTTGGGTTCATCATGAACCCAATCAAAACCAAGCCAAGCCGAACCAACCAACCCGAACCAGGAATAAACCAAGCCAAGAAGGAAATGCCAAGCCAGGAAATCATGCAATATAAGAATAAAATACGTACACGTATTCCAAGAATACGTAATATGAACCACAGGCATTACACAAAGGCACGCACAGAAGAGTCTCCCTACATATTTCGAGAGCATTTCTTCATTAGAGCCAAGGCTACGTCCGATCGTCCAAGGAGTAAGGCAGAGCTGTCGTCGTTTTTCCGAGCCTCTACCGTCACCCCCAGAATCAAAAATAAACAATCATACTTAGATTGCTGTACCTAAGTTTTCGTCCCTAGGCTTTCTTTGTACAAGCGAGTTTGTATTGTGAGTCTAAGTTCAGTCCTCCTATAAAATTGTTCTGTACTTTTACAATCAATGGCAAACACGATGGCGACTCTGCTGGGGACTAACTTCTCCACGGCTGAGGAGTTGGTGACACAATCGGACGCAGCCAAACTTGGCTCCACTCAACAAATGCTGGTCGTCCGGTTCGATCAGCAGGCGTTTGAAAAAATGCTCTCCGACGGGAGCGCTGGCCCGGTCCAGCGGTGAGCCCGCACGAAGGAGGCCCGCAGGGAGTGGAGGCCCTAATCATTCGTTCCTCCCCAAGCTCTCGAAGGAGTAATCTCTGTTGCCCAAGACGGCGGAGAAGACCCTCTTGCGGCCCCACTTCAGACCATAGGGGACTCTGCTATCCCCAAGTCCGGCAGTAGAAAACACTACGATGCTGGACTTGCAGGGGCAAAGGGTAACTCTATACGGCCCAGAAAGAAGCCGCAGAAGGACGCTAGCCGCATGAAGATTCATGCGGCTACAAAAGCCAGCCGTAGACAGAAGGCTCATGCGGCCAGTGCTGCCAGCCGCATGGAGAATGCTCATACGGCCACTATGACTTCCAGCCGCATAGAAGAGGCCCACGCGGCCACTACAGCTCCCAGCCGCATGCAAACTTCCAGCCGCATGCGGGCTGCTTATGCGGCCACAAATACCAGCCGCATGTAAGCAAGCTATGCGGATAAATATCTCAGCCGCAGGCCATCTGCTTCATGCGGCTCGGGCTCAGTCTTCGACCGCCTCTCAGGCGATCCTGATCCCAGATACTCTCATGTGTCAGCATCTGTGGACTTTTCCTACTATGCACCTTCAGGTACTAGAAGGAAGAAGTCTCGGGCAGCGCAGGCTCGTCGAGCTCAGACAGCTGTCCCAACTTCGGACTATCAGGGCATCCCGCTGACTATTACGCGGGCCCCCGACGGAAATTTGTATAAAACTATCCGTGTCCAGCCCCAGCAGCCAACGAACGGGATAGTTATCAAGAATCTTCCAACAATGATCAAGGGCAAGTACTCGTACTACCCCCATATCAGGGAGCAGGCAAGACGCCAACACACTCATGTGCTCAGGACTTCCAGGCCCACAAAGCGAGTGACTTGTGCAACGTGATTCTTCATAAATGCAAGAAAAGAGATAAAAACTTGGTGTACGGAGAGTCCTTTCATGGACATTACTGTACTCAAGTCATTGTCAACTGCTGCTGCAGCAAGGTGGCCACACAAGAGGAGCGGCGATCCATCTTCCAACGACTGCAACACACAAGCTCGGATGAGACGCTTCTTGTCGCCTCCTACAATTCTGCTCACAAGATCCCTGGCAGCGGGAGAGGGAAGAAAACAAACGTCTCTAGCCCAAAAATCTTAACCAAGAAACTCTCTTCTAAGCGGTCGTCCACGACTGATACGGGAGGAGTTTTCTAAGGTACTCGCTCAAAGACAAAATCTGCCACACTTGGAGGTTCGTCATCCACATCTCTGGGAGGCGCTGGAGTCGGGGGTAGCACTCCTTCAAACATCTATGACAATTCGGTGTTCCAAGAAGATAATCCAGGGGAAACGATTCCCCCAACAGATGCAGTAGGTTCCGACGTCCCCGAGGATGTCCAAAACTCTCAAGACGAGGCAAGCTCTGAAGCTGGGGGTACCACTCCTTCTGAGTCTGAACTAGAGGAGAACATTTCCACATATCCTGACGACTTCTCTGCACAAGAGTATGAGTCCGAGGGTGCATCCTTCATCGTTTCTTCCATCTTTCCTCATGTAAGAACGGTGTTCATGACGAACAACAACCAAGATGGTCCAGTGATCGCCAGCACATCGACACTCTAAAATCCATACTTCTTACCTTGGTCAAGTTCGTGGATAAAATCAAAGCGGTCCTTCCAACTCTGCAAGGAAGAACACTTGGCCAAACAAATATGGGACCCGTGGTCAATGCGGACTCGAACTCAGCCGCACCAAACCTGGATGATAATCCTCCGAAAATATCAACTCCCACTGCTATGGACGAGGCCAGGGAGGCGAGAAGAGAGGTCCAGGAGCTCCGGGCCATGTTCCACGCCCGAGCAAACTGCCAGGACCTCAGGATACGACAACCGTATCCTGTTGCATGGAGAGATGTGCCCTTCCCACCAAGATATAAACCATTCAACGTTAATCCGTATGATGGAAAGACATCTACAAGCAGGTACATCACCTACTTCGAAGTTACAACCGACCATCTGCCTCATGACGATGCCATCCTCATGCAGTTGTTCATTGGAGCATTGGAAGGGGTCGCCTTTGACTGGAACCGCAACTTGCCGGACAACTGCATCCATTCCTTCGTCGGCTTCAAACGTATGTTCCTGGAGAGGCTCTACGAAGTAGGACAAGACGTGACGATGTCCACCCTCATGGACGTTGTCCAGGGAGAAAAGGAGCTGGCAAGGAACTATATCGAACGGTTTCGTCAAACCGCAATAAAGTTGCCCTCCGGTAACCCCGATTCCTCCTTGATTGAAATTTGCCAAAAGAGGCTGCTTCCCACAATCAGTCTCTGGATGGGCGAAAGTCAGTTTAAGGATTGGAAGACTTTCATTATCAGCGCCACTAGCGCAGAAGACAAATTGAAGAAAGCTAGCCAACTGGGATTACACGTATCAGAATGAGAGGACAAGGGCAAACGCCCTAACACCAACAGCAATAACGGTGGTAACTCATCCAACAATTGAGACAACAAGGGAAAACAGGCTATGGTGGCCGACACAGCTCCGAAGCCTGAACTGAAGCCGGCAGAGAAGCAGTGGCCTCAGATGAACTATTCCTTCGAAGACGGCCATGTCAAGCCCATCTTGGACATGCTCATACAAGGAGGTCAAATTCAGCTCCCTCCTCCAAGACGTGAACCTTGTCCTGCGGAGATGGAAGGCCCCAAGTACTGCTATTATCATCGCTATGTCCACCATACTACATAAGACTGCTACCAACTGAAGTGATACATCCAGCATCTTATCGATTCTAAGGCCTTGGCTATTGATTTCGAAGAGGTGACCGTAGCAGCCGACATGGTGTCAGTACAATTCGGCAGCTTTCCTCCGATAAAGACTCAAAATGGAGTAGTACCCGTCCCCAGAGCAAGAATGGAAGTGGCTAACCTTCCACCTCCCCGAGACCAGGATGCTGGTCGAGTGCCCCTTACCACATCACGAGGGAAGGTCATGTGGGTCCATCCGGATCTGGTACATGAAGTGACTCAGTCCGTACCACCCACCACCAGTAAAAAGAAGAGTGGAAAAGTCAAATCATGTCGCACAATCTCGGCAGAGGTCGAAGAAGCTACTGCTGTTGTTACCCGATCCGGCACTCAAACCCAATCTCCACCGGGTAACTCGGCTGAAGATCATCAGCCGACAGATGCTGATGCCCCAGGACCTTCTCAGCCTTCAACGACCGATAAGCTTAGGCCGAAGGAGACTCGCTTTGACAAGCCGCTCCGAAGAGAGACGCCCCATGGCTGGAGAGGCCCTACAACTTTGACATCTTGGCACAATTGGCCAACACACCAGCCAAATTATCACTATACGAGCTCCTAAGACTCTCCAAAGATGTTCGTGTCGTGTTGAGCGAGGCACTCCAGAATGTCGGCGCATATCTGGCTCAGTCCAATCTCACTGGGGAGACCTCGCCTGTAGATCTCCA
The DNA here is from genome assembly GCA_029216955.1 of Iris pallida. Lineage (NCBI taxonomy): Eukaryota > Viridiplantae > Streptophyta > Magnoliopsida > Asparagales > Iridaceae > Iris > Iris pallida. The sequence goes on along the minus strand of JANAVB010027307.1, from coordinate 41,748 downwards.
GGACAGTGCTTGTACAGGCGCAATGTCCAACATTGTCTTCACTCCGCAGGATATGCTTATCAAGACCAACCTGCATGATCGCCCTCTGTATTATACTGGGTACATTGGCGATATCAAGGTGGATCAGATGCACATTAACCCCGATTCTTCCATAAGCATCATCCCGAAGAGCCTGCTACACCATCTTTGCATCCTAATGCATCGCCTGATGCCGACAAGCACCGCCATTAGTGGTTTTAATTCACGCAGAAGCTATTCGACCGGAAAGATTCGTCTGAAATGCCAAATCGGCGATCTTCAATCAGAAGTGACCTGTTATGTCATAGATACGGATACTTCCTATAATATTCTCCTGGGGCGTCCTTGGATACACGATTACATAATCGTGCCTTCCACACTGCACCAATGCTTTATGTATGTCGATAAGCATGGCTTCGTGAGGACAAAAATTGTCGACATCGATCCCTTTAAAGGGGTCGAATCTTACTACTCCGACTCATGCTTGTACGAGAAGTCAAAAAGGCACCTTATCGAAGAAGATACTCAAGCTCCAACTGAGGCGGCAACTGCATCGGAAGAACCTCTAACGATCCACCTCCAAGCCCGTAAACCTGAAAGAACTGCGCCCCTTACGGCCACTCTGCGTAAGGACGCAATCAGCCTCTCTACACAGGAGGAGCAGATGATAATTCGACTGCCAAGGTCTGGCCAAGTATCATGACCCACGACAGAGCCACTGATAATCAGGCTGCCTAGAGTGAGTCAGCAACAAATAGAGGAGCTCAATCCCTCTGTCAAGCCAATAATGATTCATCTTCTCCGAATAAATCGACAGCCGAACGCTAAGCCGGGGACTGCTAGCCAGCCAACAACTCCTCGCCCAGCACCAAGCACTAGACTGGGGTGGCTAGTACGCCAACGACTCCACGTTCTGCTCCACCCATGGAGCCCCTGATGATTAAGCTGCCCAAGTCATCCTCCCAATCTACATTGACACAGGGGGTGGTTAAAGAAGAGCCAAAGCTGGGCAAGTATGTGGCTGCTCACACTGATGTTCCATCCGCAGATGATGTAATCCTACTAGAAAAGATACCTTATTTCATCAATAAAGGGCTATCTTTGAGCTACTTCGAGCTTAACAAGCTTTGTACAATGTATGTGGAACATGGTATAGGCACCCACCTGCACACACAGATGACAAAGGTCTACACCGCAAACCAACTTACTCCAGTGGAAGACGCTTACCGTATAGTCGAGGGAGGGGATCATCCAATCATCTTCGGCCGGAAGAATGATCCACAACCCTTCAGGATATAAGAAGTTAATCTCGAACCCGACACCGGAAGACTGCCACTTTATCTGTATAGCTCCCGATCCAAGTACCTCATGCAGAAACAGGTATATGATCTAGAAACTACACCAGGTTTGAACTACGGCACTGGACGGCAGTTACCCTTACAATTGCTGGTCCCGGCTGGGAAACCACGAGATTACTACAACAAAACCAGATGTGGGCTAGGTTATGTTACACCTGCAATAACCCCTGAAATCTCAGACAAGGAATGCGACTGGCATTCACACTCAACCGGATCACCCACCTCTGATTCGGATGTTAGCATCGGGGACGTGCTCAGGCAAGTCTTGTCCGTCAATATGGCATTTGCCGACGCCTACGAAGAAGATGAAGACATTCTTGAACTTCTTGAGTTAGAGCCGTGGGCACAACAACTAGATGCGCAATGGAAGAAGCGGTTCGAACAATGAGAGCCTTCCACCGAAGATGAGGGTATACAAGTTGATCTCGGTGACGAGTCCTCTCCAAAGACCATCTTCGTCAGCAAGAATCTGACAGACGAAGAGCAAGAATCGCTACTACAACTCGTCAAAGAATACATCGATGTGTTCGTCTGGAGCTACGAAGAGATGCCAGGACTGAACCCCAAAATTGTACTTCACAAACTTAATATTCGTCCGGACGCAAAACCGATCAAGCAACAGCAACGATGGTTCCGCCCCGACATCATAAATGCCATTGAAGCCGAGGTCAACAAACTAATAGCTAGCGGCTTCATCCGCGAGGAACAGCATCCAGATTGGGTCGCCAACATAGTACCAGTCCTCAAAAAGAACGGGAAGATCCGAATCTGCATCGACTTCCGGAACCTGAATGAGGCATGTCCTAAGGATGAGTTCCCCCTCCATATCACAGACATCATGATTGACAATACCTGCGGCTTCGAGCGTATGTCATTCATGGATGGTTTCTCGGGGTACAACCAAATCAAGATGTTTTCTGATGACAAAAAGCATACATCATTCCGAACACCAATTAGCACATACTGCTACACAGTCATGCCTTTCGGTTTAAAGAATGCTGGCACCACCTATCAAAGAGCTATGAGCATCATCTTTAGAGACCATCTGCGCAAGACAGTGGAATGCTACGTCGACGATATCGCCGTCAAAAGCCGCTCTAAGGAAGATCTTCTGCATGATCTGAGAACAGTGTTCGACCTGATGCGAGCGCACAATTTGAAGATGAATCCCACAAAATCCTTCTTGGGCGTATCCAGCGGGAAGTTCTTAGGTTTCATCATTACTTTCCAAGGTATCCACATAGACCCGGAGAAGACAAAGGCAATCATGGAGATGGGTCCCCCGAGAAATCTTCGTGAACTTCGAGGCCTTCAAGGGAGGCTAGCCTACATCATGAGGTTCATCTCTAACCTCTTCGGGCGATGTCAGCCATTCACCCACCTCATGAAAAGGGGCGTTTCATTCGTATGGGATGAAGAATGTCAGCACGCCTTCGACAGCATCAAAGAATATCTGTCGAGCCCTCCAGTCCTGGTGGCCCAGGTTGCTGGAAAACTATTTCTGCTCTATGTACGAGCAATGGAGCATTCTCTCGGTGCTTTACCAGCACAAAACAATAATACAGGCCATGAGCAGGCTATATATTACCTCAGCCAAATGATGATGGGGTCGAACATCGATACACTGCCGTAGAAAAGGAGTGTCTTGCTCTGGTGTTTGCCATTCAGAAGATGCAACACTACGTTACTGGACAAACCATCCATGTCGTATCAAGAGTCAACCCCCTCAGGGTCCTCATGACTAAGCCGGGTGTACTCAGCTCTCGCCTCGCTGCCTGGGCGATATTATTGTCTCCCTACCATATGATCTTCGTCCCACAAAAAGCGGTTAAAGGTCAAGCTCTGGCAGACTTTTTAGCAGCTCATCCAGGTTTGGAGTCAACCAGGATAGACGAAGAGATTCCAGATGAGGTCGCCAATTCAAATACGGTTTCCCATGATGTCATCTAGCGAATGTTCTTCGACGGCGCTTCCAGAACTGGGCCCAAAGGCAACATCGTCGCTGGAGTCGGAGTAATGCTGATCTCTCCCTCAGGGCTGGTGATCAATCGGGCCTACTCCCTCACAGAGCCCTGTTCAAACAATATGGTCGAGTACAACGCTTTAGTCATTGGCCTCCGACTCACAAAAGAGCTGGGGGTAGAGTATATGGAAGCATATGACGATTCACAACTAATCGTTAACCAAATCTGGGGCTCATACGAAGTTCGTCATGAAGACATGATCCCCTATCACCAAATAGCAATGGACATCATCTCGTCCTTGGAAGGGTTCTTCATAGACCACATTCCCAGGCTCTAGAACATTGAAGCCGATGCCCTAGCAGGCCTTGCCACTTCCTTAGCGGTTCCGAATCATGCTCACCACTTGGTTGACGTAATAGGCCGTGAATTGGTCTGTCCCAAGAATAATGTTCAATGTGTAAAGAGTTACTCCGCTCTGACTGTTGACGAAGTACCAGACTGGAGACAGCCATTCATTGACTTCGTAGTCTACGACATCCTGCCAGAGAATCCAAATGAAGCCACTTCTATCAGAAGACGTTCCCTCAGATTCTTCTACGATACAGAGACAAAAATGTTGTATCGGCGATCAGACGATGGATTACTGCTTCGGTGTCTGTCAAATACAGAAGCCAAGGAAGCTGTATGCAAAGCTCATGACGGCATCTGTGGGGCCCATCATCCCAGCCCAAAGTTGTAAGACCGCCTTCGCCGAATGGGCTATTACTGGCCCACGATGGTTACAGATGCAATAGATTATGCACAAAAGTGTAAAGCCTGTCAAGTCCACGCAGATTTTATCCATCAACCATCCGAGTTTCTACATCCAATGGTAGTATCCTGGCCGTTCGAAGCATGGGAAATGGACATCATTAGTCCGATCACTCCGCCTTCGTCTCGAGGACATTGTTTCATACTCGCAATCACAGATTAATTCTCCAAATGGGCGGAGGCTATTCCGCTGGCAGAAGTCAAGACTTCAAACTGATCAGCTTCCTCAAGCATCACGTCATCTATCGCTTTGGACTTCCTTGAAGGATCATCCACGACAACGGTCCGCAGTTTGCAAGCCACGCCTTCTATCGGTTCTGCGACAAATACTGGAAGAATATTGCTTCAACATCGTACAATCCGGCAGCGAATGGTGGCAGAAGCATTCAATAAAACTATAATCAAGCTGCTCAAGAAGTTTGTGTCTTCCAACAAACACGATTGGAATGAGAAGCTTGGCGAATGCTTATGGACATACCGTACTACAGTACGGACGGCCACTGGGAACACACCATTCTCTCTGGTATATGGAAGTGAGACATTTCTCCCATTAGAAACTCAAATCCCCTCACTCTGCGTTGCTCTCACCTACTGACTAACCACGGATGATAATCACCATTGCCGACTACAAGAGTTGGAGGCCCTAGATGAGAAGCGTATGTTAGCTCAACAACGAATCGAGCTATACCAAGCACGTATCTCGGGAGCTTTCAACAAGAAGGTTAAAATCAGAACATTCCAAGTGGGCGATCTCGTTCTAGCAGTGCGGAGGCCGATGGTTATGACTCACAAAACCGTCGGCAAATTCCAGCCAAAGTGGGAAGGCTCATTCATCATCGAGGCTGTATTCTCCAATGGAGCTTATCGCCTCGCGAAACAAAACGGAGACTTGCAAATATTGCCCATCAACGGCAAGTTCCTAAAGAAGTATTATGTCTGAAACGACATCCTCCAGATTTCCCAGGGTGTTGAGTTATATACCCTCTGGTACCGCTAAACTCACATTCTGACTCCAAATTTCCCATAATGGTGAGTCATGTACCCTCTGGTACCGCTGATCTTCCATTCTAAACTCTAGATCTCCCAGGGTATTGAGTTATGTACCCTCTGGTACCGCTGAACCTACATTCCAATCCTAAATTTCCCAGATTCATGAGTTATGTACCCGCAAGTACCGCTGAACTCACACTTTGGTCACTACAGATGAATCTATATCGTATCTTTTAGGTAGTAAGTCATGTATGATCATACCTCTGAACTTTCCTCTTAGAAGAGCTCCCTCATCATGATCCAATACCCGCACTTTCAGTGCATAAACAGAGTAACAGATCCACAAATTTCTTGAAACAACCACGTCGATGTTACCTCTGAGTTGTTTTCCTTCCATCAAAAATAAACCGCCCCTCACGTAGAACTTTCATGTCCTCATTACCTCTGAGTTGTTCTATGTACTCCTTCATGGTGTCCACTCCAACCACGTCCTCATTACCTCTGAGTAGGAAGATTCCATCGAAGAAACCCTCATATTTACCACGTCCTCATTACCTTTGAGTAAGTATATTGGTTTTTCTTTCGACTTATTATCCATACCCAAGATCAGAGTACGCCAAGGATAATAGGCCCACAAATGTCCTCTGTTGACCATAAATGTCTTCCGTGGACCGCCAATGTTGTACTAAGTACATGCCCCTCATATCTCATCATGTCCCGGAAGCCCAGTTGCTCCATCGCATTCTTTCTTCCAATACCAATAACGTCCACGGCCATCTTACCGTGGAATTGTTCTAAGTATTCCCATCAAACTTGTTATCCGTACCTAAAACCAAGGTATGCCAAGGGTAACAAGTCCACAAACAGTCCCCCAGTGGGGCAAATACTACAACACCACAAACACAATAAGCAATACAAATGAAGGGTAAAATAAAACATACTCTTTTATTTGTAAGTCAATAGTACTACATGTAATGGGACCACGTCCCTCTCAAGAAAAGAAAAGAACAAAAACAAAAGAAGGAAAAAGGCCGACTATGGTTCGGCAATACATAATTCCATGAGACGGTCCCTCAACAAGACAGTCGGCCGCTCAAACCTCTGCTTGGCCCGGCACTCGGCCTCATGAGTCAGCCGCTCCGTATTTTCCAGGTGCGCATGAGCCCGCCAGCCATCCTCAAGCTTCTTCAGAGCACGCTCCAGGCTAGCAGAAGCTCGAGTGACCCTTTCGGCCTCCTGGACGATCAACTCTTCATCTGCACGGGAAGCTTCGAGCTCAGATTCCAAGAAAACTAGCTTCCTCTGGAGCTCGAGGATCTGCTCCCTTGTATCGACTATTTTGCGAGAGACAGCTGCTTCCCGAGCCATGCAATCCTCGCTCCGGTGGCTCTCATACTGGAGAGATAGGTCACCGAGGTCCTTCATTATAACCGGCTTAGACTTATCTCGTGCAGCCCTTACCTTCTCCAGGACAGTGGTGAGGAAGTCACGCTCTTGCTCTATGGCTGCAGACAGATCAGTTTGCTGCAGCACGAGAAACTGGGCCACGAGCTGATCAGCCTCTAGCAATTTAGGCTCCAAAAGCGCAACTATCCCCGCCCCACCAGAGAGGGTTTTAGGAATCTCAATTTGGCTACGAGCACATTGTCGGGCCAAGGCAAAGGGGGACCCCGTTCCACAGCAGCTTCGACCCCTTTCTTCAAGTGGCGGTAGAAACTGTCAACCACATCCTGTGACGCCTCATCCAGAACATCCGTAGAGGACGACGTCAAAGGGAGTGTAGCTGGCAGTGTTGAAGGAGACGCACCAGAACTTGCTACCCCTACCACCATGGAGACAAATTTTGAGCGAAAAGATGCTTGGATAGCAGCTAACTCCTCCTCCGCGGTGTGAAGAACCTGGATACTCGGCAAGGCGAAAAGGTCGACCCCCGAAGCCATATGAGCAGAGGAAGACGCAGGGACCATTGCTCCGTGCCCCGGCTGTGCCACCATCTGATCTCCCGAACTCGATCCAGCGGGAGGCCCCTTAGTAAAAGTTGGAAAAGGAGGGGGCACACTCCCCTCAACCAGATCCCCGCTGGCAGAGCCTACCCAGACGATGTCCGTCATTGGCAATGAAGAGGCAGGACCTGTATGTCTAGAGCAACCATCAATCAACCTAACCCGAAGGATGTGATGATAGAGAAAATGAGCCTTCTCACTAGCCAAGATCTGGCTTATCTTACTAGGGAAGGGTTGTGGAGGCTGAGGTTCGCTCACAGCCGTCGTAGTCCCCTCACCAGAGACTTCCAAGCCAAATTCAGCTGGCTCCTCTGCCACAGCCGCCCCGGAAGTAGATACGGCTAGGTCAGCGTCACCCTGCCAAAATTCAGCAGTCTCGGGGATGGGTCCAGCGGAGCCCTCGTCGCCTTGGATTGAGACCTCAGCAACATGAGATCCCTCAGCCGCCGCCGAAATAATTTTGGCACACATGTCATTAATCAAAGTGGTCAGGGCCAGATCGATTTCAGAATCCACGACCGATTCTCGAGAGTCTGACTCTTCTGACGCCTACAGGGAAGAAAGAAATTGATTAGATCATAGTTCAAGAAAAGAAAGGGATAAAGAAGGAGAGGGTCGCAATTTAACTCACCTCCGAAACAACGTCATCACCTTCGCCTCTCTCCTTAATAAACAGCCCGTGGTGTCTTACCGCAGCCCACTTCACGGAGAAGGTTACGCCACCAATAGACTCACGCCTGCCTCGCTTGCGTGAAAGGCCGGGCGTAACAGGCGGCAGATCTACCACCAACTCATCTAGCATGACAGGCGGCTGATCCGCCATCACCTCTTCCGCAGGAGGGAGAGAATTATCGACATCATGCTCATCATCCTCTTCGTCCGCATTGGTGGACTCAGAGTCAGGCACAGGAATCGTATTTGCCCTCTTCTTCCTCGTCGTGGACCCCTTGGGCTTCTCCGCTAAGCCAGTACCCACAATAAAACTGGTACTCGGGTCAAAATTAACGGGAGGCTTACTGTAATGCCCCAGTCCCAAGAATAGAAGGACTATAACGTAATCATGCCAGCTGTATACATACAAAGTATATAGGCCGTCGTATGTATACATAAGCTGTAAAATGCAGTAACCAAGGCACTAAATCTCATCCACAAAGATAAATAATGATATAAAGCAACTTTGAATTTGTCATGTATACAATCGTTGGGCGAAGACAAATCCACTACCGACTAATTTAAATAAGGAAGAATTTATACAAAGAAAATGAATTGATCGAGCGAAGGAGATGATGATCCAAAAGCAATATCTCGAAGAATAGAGCGCAAGTCATGGCCTTAGCTAGAGCACCTGCAGAAACCACAAAACAAACCTGGAGAGATAACCAGGTCCTCAGAGGGATGTACCAAGATACAATAAACATGTCATATAAATACTGAATATAAATTATGCCACCATCAAAAAAAGTGACAAGACATAAATAAGGTAATCTAACCGTACTAAAGTGAACATGTAGTTGAAAAACAATCCTTCGACGCATGAGCCCTGGCTGTAAATGGGATCTGGTATAGTCCCCTCTTGGGCACCAGTGACCTAAGCGCATGACGTTCAAAAACGACAGTGGCCAACCTGAGAGGCTCATCATACCCGTATCTCCAGCGGAGCTTCCGGGTTACAAGGGCAGTACAATTGAAGCCCATACGTCAGGTATTGTTCTCCCCACCCAATGTACCTATCTAGGTCACCTCCACGACCATATTTCTCTATTAACTGCTAAGTCTCATAACATACCTCTATTAGCAGTTAGTCCTAACGCATGCACATGGGGGATCAGCCCACACGCAAGAACCTCTACATGCTACTCATCTCACACATCCTCGTGGTACAACTGTGTCAAGGGGTATGCAATACACTACAGACGGTAGTCCCTTAACTCTAAGTCCACATGCAATCAAAGGATAATAACAAATAAGCTAATATCACTGAACATATAGTAAATATAGAACTCTAAGAACTGGAATAAAAGAACAGTGATATGCAATAAATAAATGCAGACAAAATTATAAACATTAAATTATGGCAAGGAATCTTGCCTGAGGGCATGTGACGATGTCCAAATACTCCAATTAGCTAGGGTCGACCTGGAGATGTCCAGATTTACGAGAAAATAGGAAGAATAATTAGTCGTGATCAAGAATGACGACCACAAGAAATTTGAAATCCAATATATACATAGTTAATTTGGAAAATATTTGTAAAACTTGTAAACTATTTTTTTATATTTTTTTAAGATAAAAAATAATTAATTTAGGATCAAATCTAATTATATCAAATATACCCTTTTGGTTAAAATTTATATTTTAGATTACTATATAATAAAATATTTTGTAAAACCACAATTAAACAATAATATATTTTGGAGATATGTACTAATAATAAGTGGCAATATTAATGCTCGTAAAAGTACAATATTAATAAAGTTATTATTAACATAACAAATGTATAGCCTCATATATACAGTAATAAAACAAATAATATAACAATTAATAAAAGACATCAATAATAAAAGCAAAATAATAATAATTAATAATACTAATAATAATAGTAAGAAAGAAAGAACAAACACCAAGGCAGCTACTGCTATCTCTCCTTTTATAAAGAAAGTAATAAACAATAGTAATAATAACTATCTACCTACTCTGTACCCCAAAGGAAAAAAAAAGGAAACAAGAGAAAGAGAGCGTGAGTAAGAAGGAGGAGGAAGAGGGAGCAGGGGAGAGTAGAGTAGAGAAGTGTGGAGTGAGGAAGGGTTTACCTAGATCGATCGAAAGGTGCCGGCTCGGGAAGCACAGCCATCGGGGACGTGGGACATGGGGGCAGACGTCGCAGCGGACACCGGAGCGGCGCTGACATGCTCGGCGGAAAGTCCACCGCGGGGCTTCCACCGTAGCGCGCGGCTGGGTCGAGGAGGTTTGAACCGTCGTTCGGGGTGGAGGAGAAGCATCGCTTGGCGAGGGCGCACGCGGAGGCAGGTCTCCGGTGGACGGCTCGCTGAACGCAGGATCGTCGCCGATCGGCGTAGGGGTTCCCATCCTCTGGCACGGCGGTGGGGCAGAGATGGATATTGGTAAGGTGACTGGACTTGCCGGGAAATCGGAGGCGGAGGCGGTGTCTAGGTCTGGCGAGCACGGAAGGGGCGGTCGTGCGCCAGGGTTTGGGTGGCGCTCTCCTGGCGGCGTGAGCGGCGGCCGGGTGGAGGAGTTCGTCGGGTCGCCGGAGACGCGGGAGGCAGCAGCTCCGCGGGAAGGCGGCAGATGGGCGCACTGAAGGCGGAGAAGGGAAAGAGGCACGGGGAAAGTCGGAGTCGGCAGTACCAGCGTGATCGGTGGATGTGGACCCACCAGATCTGGACAGCGCCGGCGGACGCGATCGGCGGTGGTCTCACGCGCTGGAGAACTCCGGCGGTACTCGCGATGGTCGCGAAGAAAGGGTACGGGCGGACGGAGCGCTTGGCGACGGAAGTCGAGACAGGGGCGGCGGGCTGCTCCGGCACGGACGACGGTAATTTCAGGGTTTGATTTATAACTGGTGTGGGTGATGATGATGAACGGGGACACAGACAAGGGGACACAATTTGTTTGTGGTGTTGGAGTGGCGATGGTGGTGACGACGGTGTCCTGCGTGACACGGATAATGAAAGGAGATGGTGTCCAGTGTGCCAGACACGGGGAGGGGAACTGTATTTGTAAATGAGAATATAGTGGATGAGACACCGACACGATGCACGGTTTGGTTGTGGATGAAAAATTGCTGGAGGAGTACCTCTCCTTTTATAGGAGGTGGGAATTCTCAGTTGGATAGGGATTGGGATTTATTTAAATCCCAATTAGATAATTCCTCTATTAATTCAAAATAATTCAATCCAAATCAAATCCAATCCGAATTAATTATATACTTATTTTAAAATAGTTTAAATAGAGTCAATAAAATCTTTTCAAACTTAAATTACCATATTTAATCAAATATTATCATTAACAAAATCTTAAATATTATTTTCATAATTAAATAAATATGGTAATAATTAATTTCAAAAATTACGATAAATACTTAAATATTAAATCATAAACTAGCTTTTATAAATAACAAAATTTATTAATAAACAAATTCCACATTTTGCAAAATATTTGAAAACATTTCATATAAACCAAAATTTTCCAATTACTACTTATTTGTAAACGACGACCAAAATAACTCTTTTATACAAAAGAAATTATTTATCCCATTTATTTAAAAATGTACTTTCCTATTAAAATAAAAATTTAATAAAATATATATTTTTTTAAATATGTAGCTCGACATATATTCGTACTTGTCGAGCAATACGAAATGCAAATCTCGCATGCTACGCAAAAATACGAACTCGTATGCAACGTGTAAAAACGAAGTATAAAAATATATACAAAAAAAAAATCGTAGTAGAAATTTAGGGGGTTTACATCCTACCCAACTTAAAAGAATTTTGTCCTCGAAATTTAGGAAAAATTAGGGTAGGTAGGGTGAAGGAGATAGAAGCAGTATATTAGAATAGATGTACGAGATCTTCTTGGTACGAAAATGTAAACAAAATATTCTGCGAGGAGACGAACGACATTTCAATGGCAATATGTCCTTTGATCGACTAGAACAGAAAAATTTGATACGATCATGTATATGACAACCAATCAATGACTAAGCTCGATCAACCTTAACACTAACTTTTAAAAGGCAACCTCATAAGCAGGTAATAAACTCCTTAATCCTTTAATATCATCAATATTCGTGTAATCTTTCTTATCATAAATCGATCTTTCCATTAATTTCTTTCGTACCACATCCCGTTACCAAAAACCAATATGTTTATAATTGTATTCTAACTTCCTCTATTTCGTCATAAAATTTTCAAATAGTCTCAAATTTGAATTCCATAATCTTTATTATACTAGCTCACTTTATATTTATTGTCCCAAGTTAAAATTTCCTCTAAAATTATAATTCCAAAACCTTCAACCAATTGGCCCAAGTAAAAGTTAAAATCTCCTTACTACGATTTGTATTTGTTGGTCAATATACAATGCATCCTTAGGTACTAGGATAAAGTCCGTCTTCAATGTTTGATAAATTTCGAAGACTAACAATATACTTTCATAACTCAATCACAATTAAAAATTTTCTAAAATATTTATTAGTCTCTCTCTCGAAAATTTGAATTCAACAATCTCATCTTTTTGATGGTAGAAATGAAACTCATCTTAACTTCATATTCATAATCGTCTTAGAACTTAATAAAAATATAAAGGTTTCTTTCTTCAACAATTGGTCATCCTTGAATGCTAATATCATCATAACACTCTATGCTATCGAAGGCAACGTCAACATTGTCCTTATCAAAAATTTACATCCATAAATTTAATATATAAATTTGGTTCTTAAACCACCAACACTTTAGAAGACTCTTCACTCGATATTTGGTTACCTCAAAACAAGCTTTTGAAATTCGAGAAGTCTATTTACTCTTGAGTGTTTCGTCAAAACACCGTATATCATTTCTTATTTCATATATTTGGATTTATCGCACACATATTTATGTCCCATCTACACCTCGTAATCTTGTAATTATCCTAACCACTATATTATTTTTTTCATGTTGTGGGGTTCTCCAATCTAACCTCTACTAACCCAAGGTTGTCATGATCACATTCTTCTTCGAGCAAGAAAATCATAACATGAGCAAAATTGCATAGACCATAGAAGAATCAAGGTGAAATAAATAATTTAGTGAGAAGGGAAAAGAGTAAGGGTTACAATATTTAAGAGCTAAAGATGTTATGGGTCTAAGTAAATCAAGATAATACAAGAAAATAAAGTGGCAAGGGTTAAGCAGTCAAGATAAAACACAAGGTTAAGCATTTAATGGATTTAGTAGACCGCAATCGAGCCGAAGATTTGAGTCAAGATTGAGTCAAAATATATAGTCAAAAGTATATCGGTACCATGGTATAGGTTATGGTTGAGTCTTTATGGCCCGAAAGTCGTACCATAAAATAGAGTACAAGGGGACGTGTTTTAGTGGAACATGATATACCTACATGAAGGTGAGCTCGTCTGGGTCTTGCATGTGATGTTTGTGGGAAGGATGTCACGACCCGCACCCTAGAGTAAGGGTACGAGAAGTGGGTACGTCCAGCCTACGCCGCAGTATCGACGGTAGAACGCTGTCCTAGGTCAATCATCTAACAATATAAAAGTACCTGTACAGTCTATACTCTCTGAATGGAGGTGACATAACAATATACATCTCAATCACATCTAGGGTAGAAGAACGAAAGACAGATAGATAGATAGTAACTCAAGGAGAACAGTAGAATATATGAAAATACCCAAGTGCCTAGGATAACATAACACTAGAATGTCAACTCATAAGACAATAAGTCTAAGAGTCTATATATCTCAACATCTCAAAATACAACTCAGAATGTGAGACAAAAAGATAATACCGAAAGACTGTCTAGCTAAACTAGCCTAGACTACTGGGGCAACATCCTCAGCTGCAGGTGGATCCTGCTGAGGGTCCACAACATAAGTATCATCTAGTCCTGCTCCATAATAGGTAGTCACCAGGGCCTCATCCTCATCCTCTGTAATATTTTCAACAGGTCCAGTCAGGACAGGAACGAGCACAATACATCTCACGCAGTTCATATTAGGTTAGGAAATACGATACAGGCAATAGAGTAAGATACATGAACTGCTGAAAGGAAATATACGCTGTAAAAGAGATAGCTGTAATGAAATATCTACTGTATATAGAGAACTGTAAGTGACTAGTGATGTAGAGCACAAGATAGGCATGTGAATGGCTAGAATTTATACATGATTACACTACTGAGTTTGCACATGATTACACTACTTTAGAATTATTCACATGTCCACTTCTACTCCCCCGTTTCCCCAATCAATACACAAGGATCTATACAAGTTACGTTATTATACATGATATCACATGGGACCCATAAAAGGGTGCACATGATAGTATACATGAGGACTCAGTAAACATGAGAGTACATGATCACATGAGTGCACATGAATGATGGAAGCATAGGAGTACATGATGATAGTGAAACACACATAACATGAAGTACCCGATGCTCCCGAGAGGGATAACATCTTATGTAAAGATCCATATAGTACCAATCCATGTTACCAATGTGACAGCAACAAGTAAAGTAATCTAAAGCGAGAAGTAAAGCCTGAACAAGTATGAAACGGTCAGAGAATGTACTCGCCTGATAACTGAATGTCTGAAAAGGATATACTGTCTGAGGAGAGGTGTATGGCCCCTAATCAGAGCAATACAAGTCACAATGTATCCACAATGGTAAAAATAAAGTATACAATGCATACTACATGATTCTAGGTCAATCGGGTCAAACGTCAACTCTAATAGTCAAACTAGGTCACAGGAAGTCATACTAGATCACAGAAAATCAAGCTAAGTCAAATAAGGTCAAACAAGGTCAAATAAGTCAAGATTAGTCAAATCTAGGTTAAAGTCAACCCTTGGTCAACATTCTAGCCAAACTAGTCAAATACTAGTCAACATGATCAATCTAGGTCAAATTTAGACTAACTAGGGTTTTGGGTCAAACAAGACTAGTCAGCAAGGTGATTAAGTCAATGGTCAACTATCTAAGTCAATACCACAAGGTTAAGGTATAACCAATACCTATACAAGTATACCACACATATATATACATATATATAATACCAACCTTAATCCTATATTCAAGCTAATCCCACATTCCAAACTCAAGTCATGACTCAACTCTAAGTATCTATCTTAACCCCATACATATCTTAATCTACATAGGTCTTTCCACAAAACCCCAGTCACAATAGTATACTCATATATAGGTCAACCCTAAACCAACTTGTTAATAGCCTAGGGTTTAGTCAACTTAGTCAACAAGTCCTCTTAAGTCCATCCAACCCATTTCTAGGTCAATTAGGTCATGGTTGACCTATAGTTGACTTTGGTCAACAATGGTCAATTATCTAGTCAAACTAGGCCTACTAGTCAAGTTAGGTCAACCAATGTCAAACTAGTCATTCTAGGTTAATTTAAGTTCAATCTAGGTCAACTAGGTCAAGTTTGACCTAAGGTTGACTTTGGTCAACCCTTAGTCAACAAGGGTCAACTAAAAGGTGTTTAGGTCATTAGGTCCAATAGGGTTAGCCCAAAAGCCATAGGCTAATAATCTTGGCCATAGGCTAGTCTTACAGGTTTCTATAGGCTAGTGACTTACAGGTTTCTATATAAACCTATACTAGAAGGTCATTTATATATATACATAACTATATAGGCCCATAGACTATGTCATAGGTTTCTATATAACCTATACTTATCAAGTCACAATATATATATATATCAATATAGGCCTAACTATATATAATACCAAAACCCACATATACATATATAATGACACTATATATCTAATACCAAATGTATATATATCATATATATATACATATATATATATACAAAACTTATGTATATATACACATACCTCATAACTCATAGGCCTATAGCCTATGTAATACCCACTTACCCTAGATATCTATATATATATATCAATATATATAATTCTAAACAATTATATATATATCATTCATATATATACAAATATATATATATATATATATATATATATATATATACAACATATATATATATTACATATATATAGAGAGGGAAGTGAGAGAGAGAGTGAAAGAGAGATGGTAAGAGAGTGAAAGAGTGACAGAACAGTAGGGGAGGGGGGAAGTGTTCCAGAATTCCTGGAACAGGAATTCCAGCCCCAAACACACACACACAGTATATATATACATATGTATGTATATACATACTCAACTACAAAAATACACAACCAAATACCCTCAAACCTCACCTACACACACACATACATATATACTACATATTTATACACTGAAAATACATATATACATGCATTAATCATATCAAAATAAGTTTTGAATTTCATTTCTGAAAAACTGGGATTAATCCCAAAACTGGAAAATAGCACAGTGCATAGGTAAACCTGTGTAAACCCATGTACACATACTAAACCGAGCTATGGCTCGACACTAGTGGTTGGTAACTGAGCCCCTAGGTATGTATGTGTCGTAGGTGTCCCTAGGAGTCCACCACGACACGACACAACGTGTCCAAACGTGTAATTTCCAAATCGGGTAAATTAGGATACACAACACTAAATTGCAGTGTCGTGCACGTGTTCACGTGTCTCGTGGACACACCACGAGACATGACACGTCTCGTGGTCACACACACGTGTAGCCCAAATATAGGGCTACACGATGGACACTCTGACACGTGTCCACGACACTCGTGGACACAAAATGAACTCCGTATCAGTCGTGAAAACACGACTGATACACGCGTGTTTTGACAGCGTCGTGCACGCTATCACACGCCTCGTACTCGCGACACAGGACACGACGCATCTCGTGCTCGTGTCCTAGTGTACGCCACACATAGGGCTACACACAAGTGTCATCACGAGACACCCAAGTGTCGTGTCCGTGCGACACGACACGCTCGAAGTTGCCCTCGCGCGCGTGTGCGCTGACAGTGCACGACCAGTGCACGTGTCCGTGCTCTCTCGTCACGACACCAACGTGTCTCAAACTCGAGGGGGGGCATGTCAGAGGTTGCCCCCTCCTCTGTGTAAATTTTCATGTGTCCACATGTCCCACAGTGTCCGTGCTAAGTGTCGAGTAGCAGGGCATGCATGCGTGGCCTCGTGCTGCGAGTTCGTGTCCATTTTGGACACGGACACAGCACAGAAATGTGCTCAGTCAAGTTGTTTCGTGTCCTACATGTCTAGGGCTTCGCAAAAGTGCAATTTGTTTTAGAAAAACATAAAAACCAATCCTATGTGGCATTTCAACAAACAAGGGTTTCTATCCTATGATACGTGTCCGATACGGACACCAAACCACTTCTAATTTCCACCCAATTTTACCCACAGTTATGGTAGTCCTATATGAATGCATCTATGAAGAAAAAATAGGATTTTAACTAAGTTTGAGGGAATTTACCTATTTGTGCAAATCCAAGGAAAATCAAAGAAGAGGGGGGTGTGTGTCCTTCAACTTGATGATGTCCAAAGCCTCTAAATTCTTGATTGCTACCCTCCCTTAGTATTCTGGATGTAGTAGAGTCCCAATGCAAAAGACTAGAGCGAATTTGGATCTATATTGCTCAAGTTGTGGGTGTTTGAAGGAAAAGGGATTTTTCTAGGATTAAATTCATGTAAATTTTCCATGAATTAACACAATGGGATTATATAGAAATGTGGGCTGCTAGGGGGGTGCCCTATGGCCGGCCATGGCATGGGGGGGGTGTCCTAGCCCTTCCTTCATGGCTAAGGCTTGGACTTTGTGTAAAGGTCTTGATATTTTGCATGGTTTAAGCAACTTGCTTTAACCTATGACTAAATATCCATCCTATAGCTTCTAGGTTAGTGGCTAACCTCTAGTTTAGGGTGGAATAGGTTAGAGACTAGTCATGGTACTCAACCATGATTAAAATAGTATTAAAATCTCATAATCATAAATAAAGTCTAGTAAATTACCAAAATACCCTTTTGGCCAAAAACCACTAATTTGATGTTCTAAGCCTATGGCTAAGCTCTCATGGTCATGGCAACTTCTAGGTTAAGGAAAACTAGGGTTTACACTAAGTTATACTAACCAAAATCACAAAGTCATAAGTCATGACTTTGCATGACTTAGAAAATGGTTCTAAGTATACTAGAAATCACCATAAATCATATCATGCCCTAAACACCATTAATAATTAATAAAAATAATAATTTTTCAAAAAAAATCCCTAATTTCAGAAAATAGGGTGTTACAAGTCTACCCACCTTAAAATAATTTTGTCCTCAAAATTTAGATGGTCGTACTCCTCCTAGGTCAAACCTTCAACAATCAGGGACGAAGCCACTACCTAGGCAACATACAAGGTCAAATAAGCAAAATATAGGTAGTAGACCTATACTGGGTCATGTCCAAAAATTGGCTGGCAGTTTTAGGTCATAAGGTGTCCTCAATTTAAATCGAAGCCAAAAGTAACTCCATGGGGTAAATCAGGATGGAGTCTCGAGTCAGGAAAATCGTACTAAGCAAATGAAGCATACGATGGTATGCCTGAGTGGGACACTAAGGTCATGGTTGTAGTATGTCATGTCTAGGTTATGTATGTGAAGTCAGTTTTGAGAAAACAACTAGTCTTGTGCTCCAAATTTAAAAGTCACGGTAACGTGTCTACGGTGATCACAATTTAGAGTGGGAAAGGTCTATGGCCTAAATTGAACCAAAATCATGATGAATAGTAGTACCAGGGGGACAGGTTAAATGGAACAGTCTGTGGTCTCATCTAGGTGCACTAGTCATTCCAGATCAATACTGTCATATGGTATCAAAACGTACAAGCAATCTAAAGTGTCCTAATTGGGAAGATAAGGAAACAACAATCATCAAGGCTATAGGGTCGTCTACCATCCTATATGAAAATAGGTCATTAACAAGTGAGAAATCATTAAAGTTACCCTTCCATAAAAAGAAAATTGAAAATTTAGGTACAAACAATCACAAATAGATTTTAGTCTTGACACGATCTAAGTTGATCAATTTTAGGATAAATCGAGATTGGGCAAGATGGGAAATCAATGAAATTAAGTATGAGCACGAGCATCCAATGATGAAGATCCAGGTCATGATAAATTTAATTCAACTGGATACGAATACGAGGTTCATAGGTGATAAAATAATTCCAAGGAGAATTGTCAAGGCTGTTGTGGATAAGATTCTAGGGTAAGTTTAACAGTGTCTCTATCCACGTAGATTAATATATAAAAAAGCGAACCAAAACGCAATAGATTGATCAGACCATCATGCGCCGGTTCTGATTAGATAATATATTAGTGGGTGTACACCCAATAAAATATATCATGATCAAGCTCGAAAGGATAAGCTTGTAAAACTTAAGGATAAATTTATAGCATAAGATATAAGGGTGGAATGATGAAAGAAGATACATAGTCCAAGATTCTTAACCAATCGGGTCAAGCATTCAAGGTAAGGTACAAGGTTAAGTATTTGAGGGTTCAAGCAGAACACCATCACCTGCCAGGTCGAAAGAATTGAACCAAGGTGGATCTCTAACTAAAATAAGAATTAATTTAGTATCATGGTAGAGGTTATTGTTTAGCCATTTGACCAGAAAATTATATCAAAAAAATAGAGTACAAGGAGACGGATTTTAGTAGGACATGGAATACCTACATGAAGGTAGGCTAGTCTAGGTCTTACATGTAAAGTTTGTTGGGAGATAACAGCTAGTATTATACTCTGAATATCTAAGTCACGGTAAAGGACGTCCAATGATCTAGAATAGGAAGTAGGAGTTCAAGACGTGACAAATTGATGCAAAAATTGAAGAAGATCAATTTAACCCATGAAATAAAATTAATCAGGAATCCAGTAAATAATTTAGGAACACAGTCCTAGGGATAGATAGGCTACTAGCTAAATATAGTTAGGGTTCGATCAAATCATAGGTCAAGGTTAGAAGGTCTCAATAAGTCTTGATTTGAGGAAATATCGAGTAAGTCAGGTTTGGGAAACAATCACATAGATTGGTAGAAGAAGCTGAGCAAGATGCAAAAATAGATGGGACAGTTCATTTCAATGAAAAGCAATTAGCAAGAGGATTAGATGGCAAGAAACAGATAAGAGTTTTCTCATAAATGTGATTGAGTACCCTAAAATAAAAGATATTAATATAACATAAAGAAATTAAAATTAACAACTACAAAAATTTCAAAATCATCAACTAACACCAGGATTCAAAGTTCTACAGTGAATCCTCCAAAACCAAATTCAATCAAGGGAAAAGGAGTTTAAATCGTAATTTCAAATGAGATTCTCAAGGGTCATCCCAGGAATCTCTCAAGGTATCCTAACAGTGATTGAGTATCCACTCTCTCTAAGCCTATTCCTCAAATCCTATCGCAGGCTGTAGTGATACTCTAGTTCGAATACCACTACATAAACTCGACCTGCATGGGCCACCACTAAAAATGTGTTACGACCCGTACCCTAGAGTAAGGGTACGAGAAGTGGGTACGTCCAGCCTACGCCGCAGTGTCGGCGGTAGAACGCTGTCCTAGGTCAATCATCTAACAATATAAAAGTACCTGTACAGTCTATACTCTCCGAATGGAGGTGACATAACAATATACATCTCAATCACATCTAGGATAGAAGAACGAAAGACAGATAGATAGATAGTAACTCAAGAAGAACAGTAGAATATATGAAAATGCCCAAGTGCCTAGGATAACATAACACCAGAATGTCAACTCATAATACAATAAGTCTAAGAGTCTATATATCTCAACATCTCAAAATACAACTCAGAATGTGAGACAAAAAGATAATACCGAAAGACTGTCTAGCTAAACTAGCCTAGACTACTGGGGCAACATCCTCAGCTGCAGGTAGATCCTGCTGAGGGTCCACAACATAAGTATCATCTAGTCCTGCTCTATAATAGGTAGTCACCAGGGCCTCATCCTCATCCTCTATAATATTTTCAACAGGTCCAGTCAGGACAGGAACGAGCACAATACATCTCACGCAGTTCATATCAGATTAGGAAATACGATACAGGCAATAGAGTAAGATACATGAACTGCTGAAAGGAAATATACGCTGTAAAAAAGATAGCTGTAATAAAATATCTACTGTATATAGAGAACTGTAAGTGACTAGTGATGTAGAGCACAAGATAGGCATGTGAATGGCTAGAATTTATACATGATTACACTACTGAGTTTGCACATGATTACACTACTTTAGAATTATTCACATGTCCACTTCTACTCCCTCGTTTCCCCAATCAATACACAAGGATCTATACAAGTTACGTTATTATACATGATATCACATGGGGCCCATGAAAGGGTGCACATGATAGTATACATGAGGGCTCAGTAAACATGAGAGTACATGATCACATGAGTGCACATGAATGATGGAAGCATAGGAGTACATGATGATAGTGAAACACACATAACATGAAGAACCCGATGCTCCCGAGAGGGATAACATCTCATGTAAAGATCCATATAGTACCAATCCGTGTTACCAATGTGACAGCAACAAGTAAAGTAATCTAGAGCGAGAAGTAAAGCCTGAACAAGTATAAAACGGTCAGAGAATGTACTCGCCTGATAACTGAATGTCTGAAGAGGATATACTGTCTGAGGAGAGGTGTATGGCCCCTAATCAGAGCAATACAAGTCATAATGTATCCACAATGGTAAAAATAAAGTATACAATGCATACTACATGATTCTAGGTCAATCGGGTCAAACGTCAACTCTAATAGTCAAACTAGGTCACAGGAAGTCATACTAGATCACAGGAAATCAAGCTAAGTCAAATAAGGTCAAACAAGGTCAAATAAGTCTAGATTAGTCAAATCTAGGTTAAAGTCAACCCTTGGTCAACATTCTAGCCAAACTAGTCAAATACTAGTCAACATGATCAATCTAGGTCAAATTTAGACTAACTAGGGTTTTGGGTCAAACAAGACTAGTCAGCAAGGTGATTAAGTCAATGGTCAACTATCTAAGTCAATACCACAAGGTTAAGGTATAACCAATACCTATACAAGTATACCACACATATATATACATATATATAATACCAACCTTAATCCTATATTCAAGCTAATCCCACATTCCAAACTCAAGTCATGACTCAACTCTAAGTATCTATCTTAACCCCATACATATCTTAATCTACATAGGTCTTTCCACAAAACCCCAGTCACAATAGTATACTCATATATAGGTCAACCCTAAACCAACTTGTTAATAGCCTAGGGTTTAGTCAACTTAGTCAACAAGTCCTCTTAAGTCCATCCAACCCATTTCTAGGTCAATTAGGTCATGGTTGACCTATAGTTGACTTTGGTCAACAATGGTCAATTATCTAGTCAAACTAGGCCTACTAGTCAAGTTAGGTCAACCAATGTCAAACTAGTCATTCTAGGTTAATTTAAGTTCAATCTAGGTCAACTAGGTCAAGTTTGACCTAAGGTTGACTTTGGTCAACCCTTAGTCAACAAGGGTCAACTAAAAGGTGTTTAGGTCATTAGGTCCAATAGGGTTAGCCCAAAAGCCATAGGCTAATAATCTTGGCCATAGGCTAGTCTTACAGGTTTCTATAGGCTAGTGACTTACAGGTTTCTATATAAACCTATACTAGAAGGTCATTTATATATATACATAACTATATAGGCCCATAGACTATGTCATAGGTTTCTATATAACCTATACTTATCAAGTCACAATATATACATATATCTATATATATATCAATATAGGCCTAACTATATATAATACCAAAACCCACATATACATATATAATGACACTATATATCTAATACCAAATGTATATATATCATATATATATACATATATATATATACAAAACTTATGTATATATACACATACCTCATAACTCATAGGCCTATAGCCTATGTAATACCCACTTACCCTAGATATCTATATATATATATCAATATATATAATTCTAAACAATTATATATATATCATTCATATATATATATATATATATATATATATATATATATATATATATATATATATATATATACATATATATATATATATATATATATATATATATATATACAACATATATATATATTACATATATATAGAGAGGGAAGTGAGAGAGAGAGAGTGAATGAGAGATGGTAAGAGAGTGAAAGAGTGACAGAACAGTAGGGGAGGGGAAAGTGTTCCAGAATTCCTGGAACAGGAATTCCAGCCCCAAACACACACACACACAGTACATATATACATATGTATGTATATACATACTCAACTACAAAAATACACAACCAAATACCCTCAAACCTCACCTACACACACACATACACATATACTACATATTTATACACTGAAAATACATATATACATGCATTAATCATATCAAAATAGGTTTTGAATTTCATTTCTTAAAAACTGGGATTAATCCCAAAACTGGAAAATAGCACAGTGCATAGGTAAACCTGTGTAAACCCATGTACACATACTAAACCGAGCTATGGCTCGACACTAGTGGTTGGTAACTGAGCCCCTAGGTGTGTACGTGTCGTAGGTGTCCCTAGGAGTCCATCACGACACGACACAACGTGTCCAAACGTGTAATTTCCAAATCGGGTAAATTAGGATACACAACACTAAACCGTAGTGTCGTGCACGTGTTCACGTGTCTCGTGGACACACCACGAGACATGACACGTCTCGTGGTCACACACACGTATAGCCCAAATATAGGGCTACACGATGGACACTCTGACACGTGTCCATGACACTCGTGGACACAAAACGAACTCTGTATCAGTCATGAAAATACGACTGATACACGCGTGTTTTGACAGCGTCGTGCACACTGTCACACGCCTCGTGCTCGCGACACAGGACACGACGCATCTCGTGCTCGTGTCCTAGTGTACGCCACACATAGGGCTACACATAAGTGTCATCACGAGACACCCAAGTGTCGTGTCCGCGCGACACGACACGCTCGAAGTTGCCCTCGCGCGCGTGTACGCTGACAGTGCACGACCAGTGCACGTGTCCGTGCTCTCTCGACACGACACCAACGTGTCTCAAACTCGAGGGGGGGTATGTCAGAGGTTGCCCCCTCCTCTGTGTAAATTTTTACGTGTCCACGTGTCCCACAGTGTCCGTGCTAAGTGTCGAGTAGCAGGGCATGCACGCGTGGCCTCGTGCTGCGAGTTCGTGTCCATTTTGGACACGGACACAGCACAGAAATGTGCTCAGTCAAGTTGTTTCATGTCCTACATGTCTAGGGCTTCACAAAAGTGTAATTTGTTTTGGAAAAACATAAAAACCAATCCTATGTGGCATTTCAACAAACAAGGGTTTCTACCGTATGATACGTGTCCAATACGGACACCAAACCACTTCTAATTTCCACCAAATTTTACCCACAGTTATGGTAGTCCTATATGAATGCATCTATGAAGAAAAAATAGGATTTTAACTAAGTTTAAGGGAATTTACCTATTTGTGCAAATCCAAGGAAAATCAAAGAAGAGGGGGGTGTGTGTCCTTCAACTTGATGATGTCGAAAGCCTCCAAATTCTTGATTGCTACCCTCCCTTAGTATCCTTGATATAGTAGGGTCCCAATGCAAAAGACTAGAGTGAATTTGGATCTATATTGCTCAAGTTGTGGGTGTTTGAAGGAAAAGGGATTTTTTTAGGATTAAATTCATGTAAATTTTCCATGAATTAACACAATAGGATTATATAGAAATGTGGGCTGCTAGGGGGGTGCCCTATGGCCGGCCATGGCATGGGGGGGTGTCCTAGCCCTTCCTTCATGGCTAAGGCTTGGACTTTGTGTAAAGGTCTTGATATTTTGCATGGTTTAAGCAAAATATCAAATAAAGGTAAACTAGATATTTAACTTGCTTTAACCTATGACTAAATATCCATCATATAGCTTCTAGGTTAGTGGCTAACCTCTAGTTTAGGGTGGAATAGGTTAGGGACTAGTCATGGTACTCAACCATGATTAAAATAATATTAAAATCTCATAATCACAAATAAAGTCTAGTAAATTACCAAAATACCCTTTTGGCCAAAAACCACTAATTTGATGTTCTAAGCCTATGGCTAATCTCTCATGGTCATGGCAACTTCTAGGTTAAGGAAAACTAGGGTTTACACTAAGTTATACTAACCAAAATCACAAAGTCATAAGTCATGACTTTGCATGACTTAGAAAATGGTTCTAAGTATACTAGAAATCACCATAAATCATATCATGCCCTAAACACCATTAATAATTAATAAAAATAATAATTTTTCAAAAAAAATCCCTAATTTCAGAAAACAGGGTGTTACAAAGGAAAAGTCTAGTATTGTGCTCCAAATATCGAAGTCACGAGTAGGGACACCAAAGGATCTAAAATAGAAAGTGGGTTTTCATAAAGTACTAATTAATGCACAAAAGTAAAAGGTCAAAGCACAAATAAGGGTAATTAGGAGTCTCGTAGATCAAGGTAAAATAAGTTAAAGACACAGTTTCTAGAGGAAATATAGTCTCATAGATAAGGGTACGGTCACGGGGATGATTCTATCATTTCTAGGTTTCAAACAAATAGATTGTCACAAATAAAGATCTAGCTTGGAGGGAAAGTCGAGTGAGTCAAAGATATGTTCATCGGTTTAGTCGATGACTAACTATACTTGTGTATATGGAATACCATAATCATAGGTGATATGGCAATCTAATGTGGAGTACTTTTATCTCACTAGGGTGACCCTACTTGCTTTTTGGCCCTCTACTAATATATGATCTAATCTAAAATTTTAAGTTCCTCGTAAGTTTCTCAATAAACTTTCCAAGATACTCCACCAAGATTTTCCAATCATCTTAGGTTGTCAACTTTAATCAAAAATTTAAAATCTCTAGTCAATCTCGAAACAACCGTTGTATATCGCAAATCGAATAATTATTATCAATTTTTTTCCAAACCTTAAACTCAACATTTAATAAGTTTATCAACCGAATTTCATAAAACAAAATGGAACATTTAAATAACTCCCGAATCTAATCATATATCCTTCAAATGTGTATATCTAGCTTCCAATAAGTCACAACTACTCTTCAAAAGTAATTTTTTTTCTTTTTCTTTTCTTTTATCTTTTTTTTCCACCAAAATTTAAAATATCCATAATCAAGGCTTTAGACTCGAAATCTAAATAACTTTATAAATCATAGATCTTAGGACACAATTTGAATTTTAAATTTTCCTTTAAAGTTGATTTCATATCTTCCAAAATATGTTAAACAAAACTTTTTACCATCATCCCTTCAAACTAAAAATTAAATAAACTTACAAATCGTACGACTCAATTAAAAACCTCAAGCTCTCAAATAAGCCATAAATCACAAACCCTCCATATTCTCTAGTTGTTTACGAAATCATAACTTATAATTTAAAACTCTCTCTAATAAATTTTGAGATAAACTTTATCATATTACAATCCAAATTTGAACTTAACCGTAAATCATGGGTCACAATTTAAAGATGTTACTCAATTCGGTTTCATATCCCAAATAACTCATAAACTATTTCGCTATTTCTAAAAATTATCAATCATAAATTTGTTTTCTGTCCTCTGGTGTATACCACCTTGTAATAGGAAAATAAAATTCCAACTATCTTATGAAAGCGAAAAATATGCTACTATCCAACTTAGAATTAACAAATCCTTGAGATCATATTTCTAGAAAAATAACTGCCTATATAACTCAAATAAAATCTCAATGTATATTAATTGTCAATGCAATCCATCTAGCCATGTGTTTAACCTATGGGCATATACTAGTGTAGTCATCTTACTAAACATGAA
This sequence comes from Iris pallida, assembly GCA_029216955.1. Taxonomy (NCBI): domain Eukaryota; kingdom Viridiplantae; phylum Streptophyta; class Magnoliopsida; order Asparagales; family Iridaceae; genus Iris; species Iris pallida. The sequence continues at coordinate 14,995 of JANAVB010027307.1, read as the reverse complement.
ACTAAGAATTTATGGTGGAAGGAGTCAAGCAAGATGCAATTCAAGGAGGTCGAACGAGAGTTCGGAATTTGAAGTCAAGAAAGGATGTCAAGTAAGTGGATGAGATTCTAAACTCTAATCCTATATTGCAGGCCCGCTCGGTTCATTAATATAATCGAACGACAAACTTGACCTACATGGGCCACCACAAAAACATGTAACGCCCCAGTCCCAAGAATAGAAGGACTATAACGTAATCATGCCAGCTGTATACATACGAAGTATATAGGCCGTCGTATGTATACATAAGCTGTAAAATACAGTAACCAAGGCACTAAATCTCATCCACAAAGATAAATAATAATATAAAGCAACTTTGAATTTGTCATGTATACAATCGTTAGGCAGAGACAAATCCACTACCGACTAATTTAAATAAGGAAAAATTTATACAAAGAAAATAAATTGATCGATCGAAGGAGATGATAATCCAAAAGCAACATCTCGAAGAATATAGCACAAGTCATGGCCTTAGCTAAAGCACCTACAGAAACCACAAAACACACCTGGAGAGATAACCAGGTCCTCAGAGGGATGTAACAAGATACAATAAACATGTCATATAAATACTGAATATAAATTATGCCACCATCAAAGAAAGTGACAAGACATAAATAAGGTAATCTAACCGTACTAAAGTGAACATGCTGTTGAGAAACAATCCTTCGACGCATGAGCCCTGGCTGTAAATGGGATCTGGTATAGTCCCCTCTTGGGCACCAGTGACCAAAGCGCATGACGTTCAAAAACGGCAGTGGCCAACCTGAGAGGCTCATCATACCCGTATCTCCAGCAGAGCTTCCGGGTTACAAGGGAAGTACAATCGAAGCCCATACGTCAGGTATTGTTCTTCCCACCCAATGTATCTATCTAGGTCGCCTCCACGACCATATTTCTCTACTAACTGCTAAGTCTCATAACATACCTCTATTAGCAGTTAGTCCTAACGCATGCACATGGGGGATCAGCCCACACGCAAGAACCTCTACATGCTACTCATCTCACACATCCTCGTGGTACAACTGTGTCAAGGGGTATGCAATACACTACAGACGATAGTCCCTTAACTCTAGGTCCACATGCAATCAAAGGATAATAACAAATAAGCTAATATCACTGAACATGTAGTAAATGTAGAACTCTAAGAACTGGAATAAAAGAACAGTGATATGCAATAAATAAATACAAACAAATTTATAAACAGTAAATTATGGCAAGGTATCTTGCCTGAGGGCATGTGACGATGTCCAAATACTCCAATTACCTAGGGTCGACCTGGAGATATCCAGATTTATGAGAAAATATGAAGAATGATTAGTCGTGATCAAGAATGACGACCACAAGAAATTTGAAATCCAATATATACATAGTTAATTTGGAAAATATTTGTAAAACATGTAAACTATTTTGTTATATTTTTTTAAGATAAAAAGTAATTAATTTAGGATCAAATCTAATTATATCAAATATACCCTTTTGGTTAAAATTTATATTTTAGATTACTATATAATAAAATATTTTGTAAAACCACATTTAAACAATAATATATTTTGGAGATATGTACTAATAATAAGTGGCAATATTAATACTTGTAAAAGTACAATATTAATAAAATTATTATTAACATAACAAATGTATAGCCTCATATATGCTGTAATAAAACAAATAATATAACAATTAATAAAAGACATCAATAATAAAAGCAAATTAATAATAATTAATAAAAATAATAATAATAGTAAGAAAGAAAGAACAAACACCAAGGCAGCTACTGCTGCCTCTCCTTTTATAAAGAAAGTAATAAACAATAGTAATAATAACTATGTACCCCAAAGGAAAACAAAGGAAACGAGAGAAAGAGAGCGTTAGTAAGAATGAGGAGGAGGAAGAGGGAGCTGGGGAGAGTAGAGTAGAGAAGTGAGGAGTGAGGAAGGGTTTACCTAGATCGACCGAAAGGTGCTGGCTCGGGAAGCACAGCCGTCGGGGACGCGGGACATGGGGGCAGACGTCGTAGCGGACGCCGGAGCGGCGCTAACATGCTCGGCAGAAAGTCCACCGCGGGGCTTCCATCGTGGCGCACGGCTGGGTCGAGGAGGTTTGCACCGTCGTTCGGGGCGGAGGAGAAGCATCGCTTGGCGAGGGCGCGCGCGGAGGCAAGTCTCCGATGGAAGGCTCGCTGAACGCAGGTTCGTCGCCGGTCGGCGTAGGGGTTCCCATGCTCTGGCACGGCGGTAGGGCAGAGATGGATATTGGTGAGGTGACTAGACTTGTCGAGAAATTGGAGACGGAGGCGGTGTCTAGGTCTGGCGGTCGTGCGCCAGGGTTTGTGTGGCTCTCTCCTGGCGGCGGAAGCGGTGGCCGGGTGGAGGAGTTCGTCGGGTCGCCGGAGACGCGGGGGGCATCAGCTCCGCAGGAAGGCGGCAGATGGGCGCGCTGAAGGCGGAGAAGGGAAAGAGGCACGGGGAAAGTCGGAGTCAGATGTACCAGCATGATCGGCGGAGGTGGACCCACCAGATCTGGACGGCTCCGGCAGATGCGATCGGCGGTGGTCTCACGTGCTGGGGAACTCCGGCGGTACTCGCGATGGTCGCGAAGAAAGGGTACGGGCGGACGGAGCACTTGGTGACGGAAGTCGAGACAGGGGCGGCGAGCTGCTCCGACACGGACGACAGTAATTTTAGTGTTTGATTTATAACTGGTGTGGGTGATGATGATGAACGGGGACACAGACACGGGGACACAATTTTTGTGGTGTTGGAGTGGCGATGGTGGTGACGACGGTGTCCTGCGTGACGCAGATAATGAAGGGAGATGGTGTCCGGTGTGTCATACACGGGGAGGGTATCTGTATTTATTAAATAAGAATATAGTGGATGAGACACGGACACGATGCACGGTTTGGTTATGGATGGAAAATTGCTGGAGGAGTACCTTTCCTTTTATAGGAGGTAGAAATTTCTAGTTGGATAGGGATTGTGATTTATTTAAATCCCAATTAGATAATTCCTCTATTAGTTCAAAATAATTCAATCCAAATCAAATCCAATCCAAATTAATTCTATACTTAATTTAAAATATTTTAAATAGAGTCAGTAAAATCTTTTCAAACTTAAATTACCATATTTAATCTAATATTATTATTAACAAATTCCTAAATATTATTTTCATAATTAAATAAATATGGTAATAATTAATTTCAAAAATTACGATAATACTTAAATATTAAATCATAAACTAGCTTTTATAAATAACAAAATTTATTAATAAATAAATTCCACATTTTGAAAACATTTAGAAACATTTCATATAAACCAAAATTTTCCAATTACTACTTATTTTTAAACGACGACCAAAATAAATCTTTTATACAAAAGAAATTATTTATCCCATTTATTTGAAAATGTACTTTCCTATTAAAATAAAAATTTTAATAAAATATATTTTTCTAAAATATGTAGCTCGACACATATTCGCACTTGTCGAGCAATACGAAATGCAAATCTCGCATGCTACGCAAAAATACGAACTCGTATGCAACGTATAAATACGAAGTATAAAAATATATACAAAAAAATTGTAGTAGAAATTTAGGGGTTTACATCCTACCCAACTTAAAAGAATTTCGTCCTCGAAATTTAGAAAAAATTAGGGTAGGTAGGGTGAAGGAGATAGAAGCAGTATATTCGAATAGATGTATGAGATCTTCTTGGGACGAGAATGTAAACAAAATATTCTGCGAGGAGGCGAACGACATTTCAATGGGAATATGTCCTTTGATCGACTAGAACAGAAAAATTTGATACGATCATGTATATGACAACCAATCAATGACTAAGCTCGATCAACCTTAATACTAATTCTAAAAGGGCAACCTCAAAAGCAGGTAATAAACTCCTTAATCCTTTAATATCATCAATATTTGTGTAATATCTCTTATCATAAATCGATCTTTCCATTAATTTCTTTCGTACCACGTCCCGTTACCAAAAACCAATATGTTTATAGTTGTATTCTAACTTCCTCTATCTCGTCATAAAATTTTCAAATAGTCTCAAATTTGAATTCCATAATCTTCATTATACTAGCTCACTTTATATTTATCGTCCCAAGTTAAAATTTCCTCTAAAATTATAATTCCAAAACCTTCAACCAATTGGCCCAAGTAAAAGTTAAAATCTCCTTACTACGATTTGTATTTGTTGGTCAATATATAATGCATCCTTAGGTACCAGGATAAAGTCCATCTTCAATGTTTCATTAATTTCGAAAACTAACAATATACTTTCATAACTCAATCACAATTGAAAATTTTCTAAAATATTTATTAGTCTCTCTCTCTCAAAAATTTGAATTCAACAATCTCATCTTTTTGATGGTAGAAATGAAACTCATCTTAACTTCATATTCATAATCGTCTTAGAACTTAATAAAAAAATAAAGGTTTCTTTCTTCAACAATTGGTCATCCTTGAAAGCTAAAATCATCATAACACTCTATGCTATCGAAGGCAACGTCAACATTGTCCTTATCAAAAATTTGCATCCATAAATTTAATATATAAATTTGGTTCTTAAACCACCAACACTTTAGAAGACTATTCACTCGATATTTGGTTACCTCAAAACAAGCTTTTGAAATTCGAGAAGTCTATTTACTCTTGAGTGTTTCATCAAAACACCGTATATCATTCCTTATCTCATATATTTGGATTTATCGCACACTTATTTATGTTCCATCTACACCTCGTAATCTTGTAATTATCCTAACCACTATATTATTTTTTTATGTTGTGGGGTTCTCCAATCTAATCTCTACTAACCCAAGATTGTCATGATCACATTCTTCTTCGAGCAAGGAAATCATAACATGAGCAAAATTGCATAGACCAAAGAGGAATCAAGGTGAAATAAACAATTTAGTGAGAAGGGAAAAGAGTAAGGGTTACAATATTGAAGAGCTAAAGATGTTATGTGTCTAAGTAAATCAAGATAATACAAGAAAATAAAGTGGCAAGGGTTAAGCAGTCAAGATAAAACACAAGGTTAATCAATTAACGGATTTAGTAGACCGCAATCGGGCCAAAGATTTGAGTCGAGATTGAGTCCAAATATATAGTCAAAAGTATATCGGTACCATGGTATAGGTTATGGTTGAGTCTTTATGGCCCGAAAGTCGTACCATAAAATAGAGTACAAGGGGACGTATTTTAGTGGAACATGATATACCTACATGAAGGTGAGCTCGTCTGGGTCTTGCATGAGAAGTTTGTGGGAAGGAAAAGTCTAGTGTTGTGCTCCAAATATCGAAGTCGCGAGTAGGGACACCAAAGGATCTAAATAGAAAGTGGGTTTTCATAAAGTACTAATTAATGCACAAAAGTAAAAGGTCAAAGCACAAATAAGGGTAATTAGGAGTCTCGTAGATCAAGGTAAAATAAGTTAGAGACAGTTTCTAGAGGAAATATAGTCTCATAGATAAGGGTACGGTCACGGGAATGATTCTATCATTTCTAAGTTTCAAACAATTAGATTGTCACGAATAAAGATCTAGCTTGGAGGGAAAGTCGAGTGAGTCAAAGATATGTTCATCGGTTTAGTCGATGACTAACTATACTTGTGTATATGCAATACCATAATCATAGGTGATATGGCAATCTAATGTGGAGTACTTCTATCTCACTAGGGTGACCTTACTTGCTTCTTGGCCCTCTACTAATATATGATCTAATCTAAAATTTTAAGTTCCTCTTAAGTTTCTTAATAAACTTTCCAAGATACTCCACCAAAATTTTCCAATCATCTTAGGCAGTCAACTTTAATCAAAAAAATTAAATCTCTAGTCAATCTCGAAACAACCCTTGTATATCGCAAATCGAATAATTATTATCATTTTTTTTCTAAACCTTAAACTCAACATTTAATAAGTTTATCAACCGAATTCCATTCTACAAAATGGAACATTTAAATAACTCCCGAATCTAATCATATATCGTTCAAATGTGTATATCTAGCTTCCAATAAGTCACAACTACTCTTCAAAAGTAATTCTCTTTTCTTTTTTTTTTTCCACCAAAATTTAAAATATCCAAAATCAAGGCTTTAGACTCGAAATCTAAATAACTTTATAAATCATAGATTATAGGACACAATTTGAATTTTAAAATTTCCTTTAAAGTTGATTTTATATCTTCCAAAATATGTTAAACACAACTTTTTACCATCATCCCTTCAAACTCAAAATTAAATAAACTTATAAATCGTACGACTCAATTTAAAAATCTCAAGCTCTCAAATAAACCATAAATCACAAACCCTTCATATTCTATAGTTGTTTTCGAAATCATAACTTATAATTTAAAACTCTCTCTAATAAATTTCAAGATAAACTTTGTCATATTACAGTCCAAATTTGAACTTAACCGTAAATCATGGGTCACAATTTAAAGATGTTACTCAATTCGGTTTCATATCCCAAATAACTCATAAACTATTTCGCTATTTCCAAAATCATCAATCATAAATTTGTTTTTTGTCCTCTGGTGTATACCACCTTGTAATAGCAAAATAAAATTCCAACTATCTTTTGAAAGCGAAAAATATGCTACTACCCAACTTGGAATTAAATAATCCTTAAGATCATATTTCTAGAAAAATAACTGCCTTTATAACTCAAATAAAATCTCAATGTATATTAATTGTCAATGCAATCCATCTAGCCATGTATTTAACCGATGGGCATATACTAGTGTAGTCATCTTACTAAACATAAAACTAGGAATTTACGGTAGGAGTCAAGCAAGATGCAATTCAAGGAGGTCGAACGAGAGTTCAGAATTTGAAGTTAAGAAAGGATGTCAAGTAAGTGGATGAGATTCTAAACTCTAATCGTATATTGCAGGCCCGCTCGGTTCATTAATATAATCGAACGACAAACTTGACCTGTATGGGCCACCACAAAACATGTAACGCCCCAATCCCAAGAATAGAAGGACTAGAACGTAATCATGCCAGCTGTATACATACGAAGTATATAGGCCATCTTATGTATACATAAGCTGTAAAATGCAGTAACCAAGGCACTAAATCTCATCCACAAAGATAAATAATGATATAAAGCAACTTTGAATTTGTCATGTATACAATCGTTGGGCGGAGACAAATCCACTACCAACTAATTTAAATAAGGAAGAATTTATACAAAGAAAATGAATTGATCGAGCTAAGGAGATGATGATCCAAAAGCAATATCTCGAAGAATAGAGTGCATGTCATGGCCTTAGCTAGAGAACCTGCAGAAATCACAAAAACACCTGGAGAGAAAACCAGGTCCTCAGAGGGACGTAAAAAGATACAATAAACATGCCATATAAATACTGAATATAAATTATGCCACCATCAAAGAAAGTGACAAGACATAAATAAGGTAATCTAACCGTATTAAAGTGGACATGCAGTTGAGAAACAATCCTTCGACGCATGAGCCCTGGCTGTAAATGGGATCTGGTATAGTCCCCTCTTGGGCACCAGTGACCAAAGCATATGACGTTTAAAAATGACAGTGGCCAACCTGAGAGGCTCATCATACCCGTATCTCCAGCGGAGCTTTCGGTTTACAAGGGAAGTGCAATCGAAGCCCATACGTCAGGTATTGTTCTTCCCACCCAATGTACCTATCTAGGTCGCCTCCACGACCATATTTCTCTACTAACTGCTAAGTCTCATAACATACCTCTATTAGCAGTTAGTCCTAACGCATGCACATGGAGGATCAGTCCACACGCAAGAACCTCTACATGCTACTCATCTCACACATCCTCGTTGTACAACTGTGTCAAGGGGTATGCAATACACTACAGACGGTAGTCCCTTAACTCTATATCCACATACAATCAAAGGATAATAACAAATAAGCTAATATCACTGAACATGTAGTAAATGTAGAACTGTAAGAACTGGAATAAAAGAACAGCGATATGCAATAAATAAATACAGACAAATTTATAAACAGTAAATTATGGCAAAGTATCTTGCCTGAGGGCATGGACGATGTCCAAATACTCCAATTAGCTAGGGTCGACCTGGAGATGTCCAAATTTACGAGAAAATAGGAAGAATGATTAGTCGTGATCAAGAATGACGACCACAAGAAATTTGAAATCCAATATATACATAGTTAATTTGGAAAATATTTGTAAAACTTGTAAACTATTTTTTTATATATTTTTTTAAGATAAAAAGTAATTAATTTAGGATCAAATTTAATTATACCAAATATACCCTTTTGGTTAAAATTTATATTTTAGATTACTATATAATAAAATATTTTGTAAAACAACATTTAAATAATAATATATTTTGGAGATATGTACTAATAATAAGTGGCAATATTAATACTCGTAAAAGTACAATATTAATAAAGTTATTATTAACATAACAAATGTATAGCCTCATATATACAGTAATAAAACAAATAATATAACAATTAATAAAAGACATCAATAATAAAAGCAAAATAATAATAATAATTAATATTAATAATAATAGTAAAAAGAAAGAACAAACACCAAGGCAGCTACTGCTGCCTCTCTTTTTATAAAGAAAGTAATAAACAATATTAATAATAACTATCTACCTACTCTGTACCCCAAAGGAAAAAAAAAGAAACGAGAGAAAGAGAGCGTGAGTAAGAAGGAGGAGGAGGAAGAGGGAGCAGGGGAGAGTAAAGTAGAGAAGTGAGGAGTGAGGAAGGGTTACCTAGATCGACCGAAAGGTGCTGGCTCGGGAAGCACAGCCGCCGGGGACGCGGGACATGGGGGCAGACGTCGCAGCGGACGCCGGAGCGGCGCTGACATGCTCGGCAAAAAGTCCACCGCGGGGCTCCCACCGTGGCGCGCGGCTGGGTCGAGGAGGTTTGCACCGTCGTTCGGGGCGGAGGAGAAGCATCGCTTGGCGAGGGCGCTCGCGGAGGCAGGTCTTCGGTGGACGGCTCGCTGAACGCAGGTTCATCGCCGGTCGGCGTAGGGGTTCCCATGCTCTGGTGCGGCGGTGGGGCAGAGATGGATGTTGGTGAGGTGACTGGACTTGCCGGGAAATCGAAGGCGGAGGCGGTGTCTAGGTCTGGCGAGCACGGAAGGGGCGGTCGTGCGCCAGGGTTTGGGTGGCGCTCTCCTGGCGGCGGGAGCGGCGGCCGGGTGGAAGAGTTCGTCGGGTCGCCGGAGACGCGGGGGGCAGCAGCTCCGCGGGAAGGCGGCAGATGGGCGCATTGAAGGCAGAGAAGGGAAAGAGGCACGGGGAATGTCGGAGACGGCTGTACCAGCGTGATCGGCGGAGGTGGACCCACCAGATCTGGACGGCGTCGGCGGACGCGATCGTCGGTGGTCTCACGCGCTGGAGAACTCCGGCGGTACTCGCGATGGTCGCGAAGAAATGGTACGGGCGGACGGAGCGCTTGGCGGCGGAAGTCGAGACAGGGGCGGCGGGCTGCTCCGGCACGGACGACGGTAATTTTAGGGTTTGATTTATAACTGGTGTGGGTGATAATGATGAACGGAGACACAGACACGGGGACACGATTTTTTTGTGGTGTTGGAGTAGTGATGGTGGTAACGACGGTGTCCTGCATGACGCGGATAATGAAGGGAGATGGTGTCCGTTGTGTCGGACACGGGAAGAGGATCTGTATTTGTAAAATAAGAATATAGTGAATAAGATACCGACACGATGTACGGTTTGGTCGAAGATAGAAAATTGCTGGAGGAGTACCTCTCCTTTTATATGAGGTAGGAATTCCCAGTTGAATAGGGATTGGGATTTATTTAAATCCCAATTAGATAATTCCTCTATTAATTCAAAATAATTCAATCCAAATCAAATTCAATCCAAATTAATTCTATACTTAATTTAAAATATTTTAAATAGAGTCAATAAAATCTTTTCAAACATAAATTACCATATTTAATCAAATATTATCATTAACAAAATCCTATATATTATTTTCATAATTAAATAAATATGGTAATAATTAATTTCAAAAATTATGATAAATACTTAAATATTAAATCATAAACTAGCTTTTATAAATAACAAAATTTATTAATAAGCAATTCCATATTTCGCAAAACATGTGGAAATATTTCATATAAACCAAAATTTTCCAATTACTACTTATTTTTAAACGACGACCAAAATAACTCTTTTATACAAAAGAAATTATTTATCCTATTTATTTGAAAATGTACTTTCCTATTAAAATAAAGTTTTTAATAAAAAAATTTCTAAAATATGTAGCTCGACACATATTCGCATTTGTCGAGCAATACGAAATGCAAATCTCGCATGCTACGCAAAAATACGAACTCGTATGCAACATGTAAATACGAAGTATAAAAATATATACAAAAAAATTGTAGTAGAAATTTAGGGGGTTTACACTTGCTCGCCGTAACATGGTATAGGGCCGCCATATACAAAATCTCCCCTAGCGCCTCAGTATCAGGAACCGAAAAACTGGTTCGGGTATGAACCGTGTCATAATAATGCCATGCCCTGATACCATCCAAGACGCTACCTTCAAAGCCCAGGCAAGAGCTGGGACTGTCAAAGAATAGCTGGCTATACCATAACTGGCGGGAGAACCTGCTAGGCAAGTAGGGCTCCAGGTAGACATTGTTGTGATTACGGTATACTAGGTGCGCTGGACGGATATTATGCAACCAAAGGAGCATCTTCTCAGGCAAGAGGTGAGGAGGTCCGGTTCCATCAATATGTAAGCCTCACACTTCTTCTACGGTAAAATAAGGAACAGACACAAAAAAGTCGTATCCGTCCACTCTCGCTAGCGCCCTCCGACAGGCTGGCATGGTGCTGCACTCCCAGGGTTGATGGTGGAATTGGAAAATGAAAGCATCATCAGCCGTAACGTCGTCTTCTGCTCCAGGCCTCATCAAAGACCGGCAGTGCATTAACAGCCACCCCATCAAATAATGGTATGGCAGCTCTATGCGCTCAAAATCTATCGTCGTGTCACGGGCGATGACCTTGGATGAAAAGGCGTGAAGGCCGTGGTGTATGCTGCACACCATGGCCGGAAGAAGGGCCGTTCTGACCCCAAAGACCAGCTTTACGGCAGGGAGGATAAAGTGGCGGCTGATCCTCTCAATGGAACCTGCCCCTCCTGAGACCACGCAGTTACGTAGCCACACCATCCGGAATCCTGCCAAGAGTGCCTTCTCTGACAGTTGCTGAGTACCATGATAAAAATAACTGAAGGAGTCAGTTCGACTCCCAAATATGTCGCCCGTGGACCTCGATCTCTTGGCAGTCGACGCCAGGTTTTGTACCTCCAACAGGGTTTGAGGATCTCGGGAAGAAACCCGGCCTGAGGCGCCTATGGTAAAAAGGTATGAGACCCAGGACCTGGTATGAGGAATGCTCCCCTCCGAGCTGCCATCCTTCTTGATGGTCGTCTGGTGACAAGTACTGTGGTAACATAACAATTCTCGATATACAGCAACAAAGCCCGGGAACTGCCGATCCAAATCCTCGAGCTCTTCGCTCGTAGGGGTGTACACTTCAAAGACTTCTTCCCCCCAGGACAGCTTGGAAATGACGTGCATCTCATGGAGAACGAGCCCCAGCTCCCCTCCAGGTGTGAAGAAGGTTCTCGTCCGCTGGTTGTATATATCTAGGAAAGCCATGAACAACGGCTTGTTTATGGGTAGACCATGACAGGTGTCCCGAATGGCGTGATAGAGGCCAATCTCACGCAGGGGAGTCTCATACTTTTGTAGAATCTACGTGGTCAAGTTGGCCCATGCAGGGATGGAGTTTATCCAGTTCAGCAGTGCCAACCGTCCGACGGGATAGGACCCTTTCCGAGCAAGCTGATTCAAAAAAGTATCAGCTTGAGAGAACGTAAAATTGGGACCTGATACGTTTATTAAGGTACCCGGAGCCAGTCCCATCACGTACCGACTAACCGGTTCCCTTCCTGTGTGCGCTGACCCCAAATTCATGTTATAATGGATGTTTTCCACAATCATCCCCGACCTGCTTGGAGTCAAGGAGTCCACCATCTTTCTGTCCATCGGTAACATGTTGAACCATGACAGAGGAAAATGACGCTCTATCAGAGGAATATGAATCGCCACCCCGTCAAGAGAAAAATCCCAACGCTCGAATATATCCAGCACTCGAGGGTTCTTTACAGTCAAAGCATCCCCGAAGAGGAACGCCGGCTTCAGGTATTGTAACACCCAGTTTTCTGAAATTGGGGTATTTTTGAAAATTTATTATTTTTATTATTTATTAATGGTGTTTAAGTCATGATATAATTTTTGGTGATTTTAGTGTAATTAAAATTATTTTCTAAGTCATAACTTATGACTTTGTGATTTTACTAGTATAACCCTAGTGTAAACCCCAGTTATTCCTTAACCTAGAAGTTGCCATGACCAAGTGAGCCTAGCCATAGGCTTAGAACATCAAATTAGTGATTTTAGCCAAAAAGGGTATTTTGGTAATTTACTAGATTTTATTTTGAATTATGTGATTTTAATATTATTTAATTATTGTTAAGTACCATGATTAGTCCCTAACCTAGTTTACCCTAATCTAGGGATTAGCCACTAACCTAGAGATTAAAGGATAGCTAAATATCTCATGGCATTATTCACAAAATATCTTAGAATGCCTTTATTAGATATTTTGCTTAAAACCCTCAAAATATCTTTGCTTTGGCATGAAAGTCTTTGCCTTCACCTAGAAGAAAGGCCTAGAACCCCCCCCCCCCCCCCCCCCTTGCCATGGCCGGCCATAGGGCACCCCCCTACACTACCCCCTTCCTATATAACCCATCACATTCATTCATGATCATTTTACATGAATTAAAACCTAGAAATTTCCCTTTCCTTCAAACCTCCATAACTTGATCATTTTTGATCTAAATTCACTCTAGTCTTTTGCATTGGGACCCTACAACATCAAGGGTGCTAAGGGAGACTAGCAATCCATATTTCAGAAGCTTTGGGCATCACTAAGTGGAAGGACAAACACCCCTCTTTATTGAGTTTCCTTGGAATTTGCATCAATAGGTCAATACCCATAAACCTAGCTAATATTCTGTTTTTTCTTCATAAATGCATGCATATAGGTCTACCCTAGCTATGGGTCAAGTTTGGTAAATTCTAGGGTTGGTTTGGTGTCCGTATCGGACACGTATCCTAGGTTATAAAACCTTGTTTGATGAAATGCCCCAAAGGATTGAATTTTGTTATTTTGCAAAACAAATTACATATTCTTGTAGCCCTAGACTAGTTGAACATGTACCCACTTGATTGAGCACAATTAAGATTCTTTTTAGTATCCAAATCGGACACGAACCCACGTTTTTATAATGTGCACAGACACGAAAAATCCCCTGCTATTCGACCATGTTTTCTCCCTCCTCACGCCACGTGGACACGTGCCATTTGGCACAGAGGTGGGGGCAACCTCTGACAAGCTCCCCCTCGAGTTTATGACACTCTCGTGTCGTATCGAGGACACGAGGACACGTGCACTGGTCGTGCACTGACAGTGCATACGCGCGCGGGGGCCAACTTCGTGCGTGTCGTGTCGCGCGGACACGACACTTGGGCACCTCGTGTTTGCATGAGTGGATAGCCCATCATATGGCGAACACATGGACACGAGCACGAGATGTGTCGTGTCCTGTGTCGCGAACACGAGGCACTTGAACCTGTGCACGATGCGGTCTGAACACGCGTATCAGTCGTGTTTTTCACGACGGATACGGACCTCGTGTCGTGTCCTGGAGTGACGTGGACACGGGGCAGGCACTTGGACACGTGCACAACCCCCAGGCGCACCTTCGTGCACGAGCACGAGACACGTATGTGTGTGTTTGTGTCCTAGAGTGAGTTGCACGCGTGCACGATGCAGTATACATGTGTGTGTGTCAGTATTTACCTGATTGGGTTTCCAGTGAGTTTGACACGTCGTGTCGTGTCTAGACTTTGTGTCAGGCACCTAGGACACTAGAGGATACCTAGGGCTAGTGTTACCTACCTTGGGTTTCGAGCCTTAGCTCGGTTTGGATCGGGTATCGGGTTCACCCATTTTTCCTGTGAACAGTGATTCCTGGGTTTTAAACTTGGTATTTTTCTGAGTTTCAAAATGAGATTTTAACTAAGATTGTATTATATATATTTGTATTTCTGTGTGTAATTACATTGTACACATATGTATATGTATATATGTGTGTGTATGTGAGATGTGAGGGTATATATATATGTATATATGTAGTTATGTATATATATATATATATATATATATATATATATATATATATATATATATATATATATATATATATATATAATATATATATATATATATGTGTGTGTGTGTGTATTGTGTGTGTGTGTGTGTGGTTTCTGTTCTCAAAAATCTGAGAGTAGAACACCCCCCCCCCCCCTTTTTGTATCAATATCACAGTTCTCTCTCTCACTCTAATTCACTCTCTCTCATTTTCCTTCTCTATATATGTATTATATAAGTTTGTATATATATATTATATATATATATATATATATATATATATAGATATATATATATATATATATATATATATTTCATCCAGGGAATCGAACCCTGATTATGTATAATAATATATATATATATATAATATATATATATATATATATATATATATATATAGATATATATATATATATATATATATATATATATTATATATAAAAATAAAAAAAAATAAAAAAAAAAAAAAAAAAAAAATATATATATATATCTATATATCTATATATATATATATAGATATATAATATATATATATATATATATTTGTATTTGTATTAGATTATATTGTGTCTATATATATACTATATGATATATGAGTATTGCATAGTGTATAGGCCTATGGAGAATGTTTGTATATA
>JANAVB010027305.1:0-43242 GCA_029216955.1 Iris pallida | reverse complement strand
TATATATAAAAAGTATCACTTTTGTAGTAACCTTATTTTCTTAAATTTTGAATAAGAATTATGTGGACAAATATTTGCAGATTATATTTGTTGCAATTTAATGCAAATGTCAGATATTCTATATTGTAGATAATATGGTGTGTGGTGTCACACAAAAGATCATATTATCAGTTTCCTATGGAATATATAAATAGTTCACAACTTATATGGACTTGGACAATCTATTGGAAAGGTTGTAGTATAATTGTATTAGTCTATCTTGACTATAGGTTTACACTAGTACACTTTGTGTGTATTGACCATGACCACTTGAGGTTGTCTCTCTTTGTACTGACTACATAAGATAACAAAACATCTGTTATTATGGATGCTTGTGCTCTTAATTTGGATATAATAACAGACATGTATATGCAGTGTGCATTACCTTGACTCATGAAAGAGTGAGATTCATTATGGTCAACAATTTTATGAATTGGATAATAACATTATATGTATGATGGCTGTTGATTATAAATGGAATCCATGTTCCGATACATCGGGTGTGATGATGTCCCCTTAAAGAGCTCATAAGGATTGTCAAATAAACCCCGCAGGTAGATCATATCCGACATGACAAATAAAGTTGAGCGGTACTACTTAAGGATATATCGAATCAATATAGTTGTCGGTAATTTAATTTGATCGACGGACATTCGATATCTTAACATGGAGAGCCAAACGAGCATATAATAAAAGGAGCCCAAAACATAATTTTGAATTAGGGAGGTAGTGCAACAATAGCTCACTAGTGGACCGAGCTATTGTTAATGGCCTGAATTGTGTGTAGGGATGGCATGGGGCGGGTTGGGGTCGGGGATCATACCCCCCCATCCCCGTCCCCGAGTAGTGTTCGAATCACCGTCCCGTCCCCATCCTCGGCCGGGTTTAAATTTTTATCCCCATCTCCGTCCCCGTTTAATAATGTACTCCCCGTTTCCGTCTCCGTCCCCGCCCCAGTAACACTTTTGGGATCAGATTTTTCGTCCCCGTCTGTCGTCCTATTAATAATTTTTTCTGTATAGTATAAACTATTTCATTCCAAAAAAATTACAAGACATGTTGATTTAATAAAAATTATATCTAATATTAGATAGATCATGAACTCATAGAAATGTGTTGCGCATATAAGTATAAGTAATCGGGGTCGGGGATTTACCGAGGCGGGGAGTACAATATCCATACCCGGTCCCGAATACGATCGGGGATTTTGTTTAATCCTCGTTCCCGTCCCCATCCTCGTTTCTATATCCCCAAATCCGTCCCCGTCGGAAAAAAAAGTCGGGTCCCCGTCGGGTTCGGGGAAGTTGTCATCCCTAATTGTGTGTTCAAAATGAACACGGGATATCCAGATCCGTTAGGAGGTCTACCCTAATTTTTTTCTCATGGTCCCTACCGTAGCCTATATATATCCTCTATTCTCTGGCCGCCAAATTACTAATTAGAATCTGAAGCTTTCTCTAAATTCGTGATTCACATAAGGAGAGAAAGAGGGCTGCCAAGGAGAAGAAAAGGTTAGGAGATCGTCATCCACACGACGTCCAACTCGAGGAAGGAATTCGTGCAGAATCTTGGTGGGGTCGTCCGCTCGAGATTGCCAGAAACTATTTGTCTTCTTTCTGCCGCAGGTATAATTCGTAAACCCTAGTTTCCGCTTATTAAGGATTAGAACACGTATTAAATCTGTTTAACTTTCTATCGATCAATACGCATACCAAGTAATGGTCCTGGGAATCCCCAGATCCATCATTGGTATCAGAGCCACTTTGGATCTGTGTATTGATTGATACGTCCATGTCGTCCAATAAAACTTGCGCTGTGTAATATCGTGGTAGATGTAGATATGTTCTAACTCGGTTTTGCAGGCATCTTAGATCCAACTATTATGGTCCAATGCATGTTTTGTGTTGTGATATTTTAAACCACGGACATATCATGGATGTTGTTGTTGCTATAGATGTAATTAAAATCCCGAGGGTTGATCGTGCTTATAATTTTATTTTTCAATCTAGATTATGTGTGAACTCCTTTGGGAGGCATAGGATTGATGTAATCTTAATTATTTTTTATCAATCGTGATGGCGGTGGCGGCTGTTTCTGGCGCCGGACGAGATGCTGGTTTTAAGCAGTCCAGAGGCAGACAGATGGTTTTCGATGAGAAATCGACATCCAAACATATTAAAAAATCGGGCACTACCCCTAATCCCGCGACCTGACCGGGCAGGTCAAACTCCGAATAGATCTGTGCATCGCCAGATTTGGATTCGGATAGTTGAGGACGGAGCAGGAAAGATGACCATAATAGTTGGATATTTTTCTCTTATTTGTTGTCATTTTGCTTTTTCTGATAATGCAATTATTATTGTGTGGATGTTTTTTTGATAAACTAAGCCTACATTAATAGTGGACAACATGGACATAATATCAACTATTAGAAAAACTCTCATTGTTAAATAACTAAGTGGAAGAGAATATTTATTTAGTATAAATCCTATAGTCTCCCTTACTGTTTTGTAGGTGATGTAATTATACTTGCGCGTTGGCTTAGTGCCTGCTTCCTCCATATCGGATAGTATAATTATGGATCACCAGTACAAACTTCCTTAGGGATAATTGTATAAAGTTATCTAGTATGTGTTCACTTCTCCATCTGAAAAAACTCATTATAAGGTAATGGACTAGTATTAAGTAGTGGTATACACACAAATAATGGTAACCTCCCCATCGGAGTCACTGCTATTATTTGTATGACCAGAGCAAGACCAACATATTAATTTTATTTGTCATAAAGTTATGTTGACATGATAGTAAAATTAATAGGTAATACCTACTTGAATATAAGTTGAATTTGTATACATCCACACTATCTTGGCATGCTAAATTCACGATGTTCAAGGTGTTGGTAAATTCTTATTATTATTTTGAGGGAATCAATATTTAATTAATTCACAAAGTTTTTGCCCTACTATTTTTATTTATGTGATTCTCAGGATTTTAAAAATGGGTTCTTTCAGTCCACTTATGGTGATTCTTAAAGAAAATAAACTTACTGAACCTAATTATATTGACTGGAAACGTAATCTGGACATTATCTTGACTGCTGAGGAGTACAAATATGTACTTATTGAGGAATGCCCACCTAAGCCTGATGTTATGTCACCCTCACTTTTCCAAGATAGGGGTAAAATGGTAATTTTCCATTTTAGAATATTGGGAATTTATTTCATGAATATTAATATTTAATGATTATAGGAGTCGGGTTCGAATTCCATCGCATTCCGACTTAATTCGGGACTCCGGGGAATTTTGACTTGAGTTGTGTTTAACACTTAATTAGCCATGGCCCACCATACTTAACTTTTAGGTTTAGGAGTTTGGACTAATCCCACATGAGTGTTTAGGCTTAAGTATGATTTTTATTTAGTTTTAACTAACTCCCAAAGTATGATTTTTATTTAGTTTTAACTAACTCCCAAAAACCAAATTAGGAGCTAACTTAGCATGTAAGTAAAGGGAGGGGCAAACTTGTAATTAACAAGTGCCCCAACCTCTCCTCATAGGGCCGACCACCTCCTCCCCATTTCTTCTTCTTCCCACTTCAAATTTTCTTCTTCTTCTTTTCTCTTCTTCTTCTTCTTCTTCTTCTTCTTCTCCAAGTTCTTTCAAAAAGTTAAAATAGAAATCCTTGGTTTTGATCTCAAAATAAATCTCTTTTTCCCATTTTTCTTCCATCCAACTCTTCCTCTACCCCAAGTAAAGTTTCTCCAAGCTTTTGGGAGCAAAAAGTGAAGTGGGTGTGTCCTAAAAATTCATTGTGTCGGAGCCGTGTCGGAGGACTTTTGAATCGGGAATCCATCTCCCGATAGGTACAACCTATTCTCAAACTTACTCTTTCATCATGTAATTAGTTTAGACCCCGTAGGATTGCCCCGTATTCGTGTCCCTATTCGTGTCAAGTTTGAGTCCGTTTGGAGTGTCCTAGGAGAAGTTGGTGTTTGTGATCGTGTCCTTGAGTTTTCCCCAAATTTGGACATTGTAGAATATTTAGATTTGGCCTCTAAGGGTTAGGCACTCTTAAATTCATATTTATTTAATGTGTGTGTGAGTGTTTCATATATATATATAGTGTGTGTGTCATATGTATGTGTGTGTGTGTGTGTCCATGTGTGGGAGTGTGTATGTCCATATATATATATATATATATATATATATATTATATATATATATATATATATATATATGTGTGTGTGTGTCATATATACATATATGTATATATGTATGTGTGTATGTAAATATGCATGTGTGAGTGTGTGTTTATATATAGAGTTATAGAGAGGGGAAAGGGAATGAGAGTTTTTTATGCGTGTGTGATGTATATATATTAGAGAGAGTGAGAGGAAGAATAGAGGAATTTAGAGAGGAGTTTAGAGAAGAGAATAGAGGAGTTTAGAGAGGAGAATTAGAGGAAAGGGAGGGGAGAAGAGGGGAAGAAGAAGCACAACAGCAGCAACAGCTAGGGGGGCCAAGGGGCTGCTGCCTCCCCCAACACAGCAGCAGCAGCAGTTGCTGAAATTGCAGCAGCAGTAGCAGACAGGAACAGCCACAATATCGCAGTAGTAGCACCTATTTAGGCCCCCGTTTGACCCCCATTTGATCCCCCATAGACCCACCTATATACCTATATATATATACATATATATACCCTATATATTAGATATATATATATCTATATATATATATCATATATATATCTATATATATATATATATATATATATATATATATATTATATATATATAATATATATATATATATATATATACCTATTAGCCCTCTAAATAACCCCCTAAAGTTAGTCCTAAGTGAAGGTTAGAAAGTGAGATTTAGTGAGTGAATAGTTTAGTTAGGATTTGGTGAAGAAGTAATTTTGAGTTCCGAATTCGGAACGCGTCCAAACTTGGAGGGGACCTAGCTAATATAAAATAGAGTTTGTAGGTAGGTTCCTAGGTGGAAATCGGGGTTGCGTGTGGGATTAGGAGAATGGTATCGCACCGTACCATTGTGTATCTTGAGATATTCAAGATAACGGGTAAACGGGCGATACGGACCGTAAGATGGACTGGATGTCCACTTACCCTAGAGAACTTGGTAGGTAATGATTGTATAGGCTAGTACCCTACTACCCTAGGAAGCCCGGGGTAAAATTCCTGAGGGAAGGCCACTTGGCGTCAAGTTAGAATGGTTTAAGGATAAGTGTATTAAGGGGTAATCGGGTAATTTCAAGATACGGGGTTCGGGTATTCGGATTGACTTGAAACTTAGGGAACTTGTTAGATATACCCTACAAACGTCATATTTGAACCAATTTTGGCTCGGTTGACCCAGAGTTGACTTTTTACCCAAAAGTCAACGATGAGTCAACACTTTGTCTAGATTTGACCAAATCCAAACTAGAGTTGACCAGTTGACTAAAAGTCAACGGTTGGTCAACATTTGACCAGTTTACTTAGGGTTGACCTAGAGTTGACCAGAGTTGACCAGGGTTGACCAGTTGACTAAAAGCCAACTGTAGGCCAACTCTTGATCCCGTTTGACTTGCTTCGACTTGTTTTGACTTGCTATGACTGGTATGACCTAGAGTTGACTTAGTCTGAATTAGATTGACTTAATATAACTTGATTTGACCTAGATTGACTTGACAGGACTTAGTGTGACTCAGTGAGACCTAGTTTGACCTAGATTTTATATCATTCATTATAAATCATTCTTAACTTTTTTAAACCTAAATTAACATGCAATATCTCATCTTTAGGTCTCTGATTACCACTCTGAGCATTGATATACCATACAGCTTAGGATAGCAGGCGAGTACATTCACTGATAGTTTTCATTGTCTTGATATCTGCTATATCCGATTCAGTTGTAGTGTCTTACTCGATTCCAGTCACGATAGTTCACAGACTAGTATACGTTGGATCATGACATGAGATGTTGTTCTTGGATTTTCTTGGTATATATGTACATTTCCTGTCTTGTTTCCTGTACTTGTATAGACACCGATTCCTGAGAGGGAGTAGCTATCCTCTTAGGGAATCCCGTGTCATGACGTGTCATGTCTAGGTCCATTATACTATTCGGGGATGGAGAATTATTAGGGGTTATGTGATCAAAGCCCCATGTCAATATTTTGCTTGCGCCACTCTCACCTCACGTAGGATGTAGCAGATACCTCCATGTCCATGTTATCCAGGTTGGCCGGTATGACTTTCCGTTGAGGTCACCGCAGATTGTCGGGCTAAGTGGATAACCCTACCATGATTCCCTTGCCGATCATATAATGCTCTAATAATTCAAGGCACATTTTATATTTACTTATCTTATCATATATCTTGTTCTGTTCTACATTCAGTACTTTCTCACCATGCTATGATATTCATTTACTCACATGTTCTACATGTCTTTATATTGTACCTTGATTTGAGACTAAATTCTGCTCGGGAGAAGAGTTACAACCCCGGTTCTTGTTTGGTTTAAGGGTTGTAGCTCAGCTTCCGAATGGTTTCCAAGTCTTCATATATCTTTGTCTTGTAGTTCATTATACTGTCTCTTATAGAATTTGTCAATTCACATAGAACTGCTGTTGGTGCTTGTACTTGCTCATTTTCTTGACAGGATACCGTTATGATATATTACAGATGACTCTGAGGCAGACTGCTCGACCTATTATGGGTTCGAGCTAGATGGAGTAGTCCAGGACCGTGGCCTTATAGTAGAGCCACTAGACTTTGTACTCCCAGAATAGTGTAGGTTAGCTAGGTTTGACTGGACTGCGATCCAGCTAGCATTATCAGACTGTAGCTTCTATGTTATATTTTGAGACCCTGTGATGTTGTATATATATCTGGGCTTGTGTTGGATCTTGGACTTATTCCCTTTTCATCTATCATATGTTTCCTTCTGTGCTATCTACCTTAGTTTTATTCTGTGATTGAGACTGTATTGCTATATCACCTCCACTCGGAGTGTATATACTGTACAGGTACCTTTATACTGTTAGTCGTAGTATTTACAGACCTTATATACAGCGTTCTACCGCCGATACTGCGGCGTAGGCTGGACGTACCCACGTGCTCGTGCCCCTCATAAGGGTGCGGGTCTTGACATGCTAACTCTGATGAAGAGGTCAAAGAGGCTTATAAGAAGTGGAAAAAGACATATGAGATGGCGCGATGTTACATTCTGGCATCTATGTCAAATGTACTGCAACATCAGCATCAGGCCATGGCCACGGCTTATGACATGATGTATAACCTCAAGGAACTCTTCGAACATCAGAGTAGAGCAGCTAAGCAGTTTGCTATGAAGTATTTGATGAATATAAAAATGGCTGAGGGTACACCAGTAAGGGATCATGTTCTCAAGATGATGGGTCATCTGGATGAGATGGAGATCCTTGGAGCTAAAATCGATAGAAAATCCCAGGTCGATATCATTTTCGGGACTCTGCCCAAAAGTTTTGACAATTTTTGCCATTATTACAACATGAACAAAAGGTTGTATAGTTTGGTAGAACTTGCAAAAGAGCTACAGGATGCTGAATCTCTCTTTAGGCAGAGTGGTCATATTTTTGTTTCTGAAAAGGCTTCTACTTCTAAGATAAAAAGCGGTAAGAAGAAGAATAACATTCAGAAACAGGCAAACTCAATAAAGAAGGGCATGGGACCTCAAGGCGCTGTGAAAAAGTCGAAAGAAAAATGTTTCAAGTGCAAAGGGTCAGGACATTGGAAGACTGACTGTCCACTCCTCAAACAAGAGAACAAAGAAGGTATATCTCATTTACTAGTAGTTGAAACATATTTAGCGGTGTTATCTACCGACACCTGGTGTGTAGATACAGGAGCCACTAATCATGTCTATAATACAATGTAGGGGTTCCAGGAAATCAGGCGGCTCAGTGATGGAGAGATATGATTGTTTATGGATGACGCTACAAAAGTAGCGGTCGTTGCATTAGGAGATATTACTTTATCTTTTGGTAGAAATAAGTCTTTGACATTGAGAGATTGACTTTATGCACCTTCACTTAGAAGGAATTTAATTTCTATTTCTATGTTAGTTAAGGATGGATATTCAGTTTATTTTAATGACAATATTATTATTAGAAAGAATAAACATTTTATCTATTCTGGTGCATTAGTTGATAATCTGTATGTCATTAATCATGTTTCGCCCACAATACAACTTATAAAAATGAATAAAATGTCATCTAACTTAAATAAGAGAAATGAACCTTCTTGTATGAGCCAAACATATCTTTGGCACTTGCGATTGGGCATATTAACCTAAGAAGGGTTCAAAGACGGGTTGAAGATGGACCTTTGAGTTCGTTGGAAGTGAAGGTACTACCAGTCTGTAAATCCTGTTTTGAAGGTAAAATGACCAAAAGGCCTTTTATGGCAAAGGGGTATAGGGCCAAAGATGTGTTGAAATTGGTTCATTCTGATTTGTGTAGACCCATGACTGTCACGCCCCGCTCCCGTAGGAGCGATCGTCCTCGCTAAGGCGTGATGCCGTACGAGCCTAGATTGCGCTCGTGCAAGGCGGATTCCATAACGGCCGATTACAGCGGCGGCGACGGGGTCGTCGCACAGAAGTCCCAAGCAGATATATTGAATATGCAGCAGAAATTTAAAGAAGAACACGTGAACACCAGTCATTCAAAAGAAACTCTTTTATTGATATTGAATACAAGATTACATTTGTGGGCGCAAGACCAAATTACAAGTCTCTCGTGCTCACTTTTCTCTTATTTTACAATTCACTCTGCTCTCTCTCATCTCTCGATACAATTACTTGAGCCAGCGGAAGCTTTAGAAGGCGATGTCCATACATTACGTCCTGTATAAGTCTTCAATCCACGCGGCAGCACGCTTCGAGTCGCCAAGGAACTCTGTGCCTCGACGCATCCAAGCGAGCTCCGCGCCACGAGCTTCTACCTGTGCCTGCACATGAACACTGTGTGGGTGTCAGTACTCAACTGTACTGGTAGAGTGAGCTTCTCGCCCACCCATACATAACCGACACGTTCATTTACTTTGTGCACCTTAAACCCTTTCGATTGTCTTTCTAGTCTTGCCTTAGGATCAGTTTTAAGACTTGACGTCTAACCAACTCGATGTACAACGACAGGGTCGTGCTACAATACCGACGTGTGTTCCGATCGAGGCAATGCCTCATCGTCTAGGTACTCGGGACGGCAAGGTCGTGCCACATTCTATTCGCAACTTAGATATATTCAAGACCTACGCCGAAGAGCAACTTACGCAAACTCGGCCGTGCCAGGACCTTTGTTTAAACTCAAACGCCTCTAGACCAATCCTCGTGCCAACGATTCAAGTGCCAAGGACGGCCATGTGATGACTCGTGCAGGTTGTGCCTCTGGACTTTGCTTAAACTTGACCGTGCTTCGAGATTGAGGCCGCGCCTCGCAACATATCAAGACTTATCACGCTGCCGCCTTGCAGCCCTTCTATTCGACTCATGAACCAACTTAGACAAGACTTGCCAAACCTAGCATCGATCTCATGGACATCCCGACGCCAATCTATCGTGCCAAACACGGTGCCTATGCTGCAGCCCAGTCTTAGGCCCAGACCTTGTGTTACCGACTAGACCTGCATTCAAGCTCTAGACTCAATCCAAAGGCATACATGCGGTGTGCCGCTATTGCCGACACATCTACATGAGTGGTCACTAGCAATTTCAAGCTATCTTGGACATGGCTCGTGGGATATCCACATGTACCAACACGGGTAGCTAGCCCGGTGGGGTGGAACTCTCCCGTGTGGTCATCTAGCATCCTACTTTGAGCCACACTCGCTTCTCCTGGGCCGAATGATTCCAGTGCCCCGGTGATCACTCGAGAAGACTACACCTTGTCGACAAGTTGCCCAATGACCATGCATACTCGATCTATCCAGTCTATCCAGTCCTTTCTTAACATGACCATGCATTCCTTCTTTCTATCAAGACTTAGCGAGACTCCCAAGCTGCGGGACCGATCTCGTGTGCGGGACATATCAAGACTTAGCGAGACTCCCAAGCCAGGGGACCGATCTCGTGTACGGGACATATCAGGACGTAGCGAGACTCCCAAGTAGCGGGATCGATCTCGGCGACAACCAGTCGCGTGGACTTACTTTGTTCGTGACAAGTTTTTCTCTAAACCGACCGTAACTCGTGCCTTTGACAGGCCTGGTTCTATAGGTGACACTAACGCTCAAGTCATAGACTTATACGACGAGCCTTGTTCTCAAGGGACTACGCAACTTGACAACCGCAGATAGAGCGGAACAGTGCTAGAAATGGCTTTGATAGCCCAGCACAACACTTGTCTAACTTATTCAGGTGACGACTCGACGAGCGAGGGCTACGCCGAGCTCCGCGTCGAGGGAACGTGCTAGGCACGGGGTCGACTTGGACAACCAACTTTTCGGGTGCCTAGACTTAAGCCAACGAGCCGTGCGAGACGACTTAACTTGCGGGACGTGCGAAGGCTATACCAAGCCTTGCGGAACGGGACCGTACATGCTTTGTTAAGCATTCATACGGGCGACGCCTATGACTTATGCTAGTTTGAGTGTCGGGGCAACATGACGGGACCGTGCATGCTTTAACAAGCATTCACGCAGGCGACGCCTATGACTTAGGCTATTTCAAGTGTCGGGGCAACTTAGCAACTTAAGCCAACTTCTTTCTCCCAAGTCACGGGATCGAAGGATCGAGTGTCATTTGAAAGCACGCTGAGCCGACTTCTATGAAGACCGTGGGACCATTTTCCATGTTCTAAGACATTCCGACTGGTCGGGATTATTCCCTTAGCTATGTCGGTGCGTAGCTTTTAGATTAGCCTACCAGTGCAAGTTGAAAACATGCGCATTATTAAGTGAAGGCTAAAATGAAACGAGTTCACCGAAACTCCCCCACCTGAGCGAGGAGTTGCCTCGGACGAGCGAGCCTTCGAGCAGCCGTTGCAAGGCTAAGTTCCAACGCCGTCGGCGTTTCGATTCCTCCGATTGACTTTGTGGGACGGGGGACTACAACATACACCACTCAGAACAAGTCTCGTCCTCGAGACTTTTCTGGAGACAAGCCATCCAACCATTTCTATGGCCAAGACTTAATCATGCACAGACGCAGAACTACCGTACACACTCCCATCTTTCAAGTCTTCCTTGAACTCATTGTATCACTTGGCTGGATCGTACACGCATTCCAAGTGTCCCTAAAATACATGCATTCAGCTAAGCCGCATGATAGAGAATTTATCATTCTCACTCGAGTCGCCTCGTGCACATACCCAGGCGTCCCTGAAATATATGCATGTCAGCCGAGTCTCGTGAGCAGGGTTTCCTATATTCGTGATTCATGCTATCCATTCAAACCAATCCTCAAGATCAATTCTTCGATTGATAACTCTGCAATAGGGACATTTCGTCTAACCGCTAGGCCAATCTTTTCGAGGCTAAGTCAATGTCAGGATTGGAATCATAGTTCCCCAACAATAATGCCAACACTGACCCCAATCCTAGGGTCAAACCATAGTCGGTAGTATGGGGTTTTCTACCCAAGCTCGCGTCACTCAGATTTCTAAACATCGAGCATGATCGCCTATTCGCATCAATCATTCGTTGCACGTATTCGAATCCATTTAAATCCCCCATTCTAACCAATTCATATATTCGATCACGAGACCATCTAGCTTGACAATACGTTGTGCCCCAATCTCACGCGAGTTCGATTATCCACGGTGGTTCGTGAATCACCACGCAACGCTCCCACGGAATAATCATTCTCATCGGAGCGTAACTCTTATTTGAGTCTAGACTCGTTCATTCTCGATACGCGGATTTGACCTACTCAATCCTCAAATTCAACCGTCAAACACGCTGATTCATTCTCGAGTCTACATTCGTGTCAAACCATAAGTCGAAACAATCAGATTGCCACGCCATCTAAGTTCAATCACTCCTGCTGTATGAATCACCATACCAGCGCTCATGCGGAGTGATCGCCCTAATCGACGTGACGCATGTGCGAGGCTGGAGTTGTGCTCGCATAAGATAAGAATGTCGAAGTAGTGGTTATCGACGAAGCAAATCCAAACGTTTCATTTTCCTCCAAGTCAAGATCTCAATTTGATAGTCCGTTTGTCATGTTGTCACCCTCATTTCTCGTATTTCTCATATTTCGTATTTATATTCGTATCTGGATTTTGGCATGTATTTTTATTTTTCTTGACTTGTGGAATTTCGGTATTTCTCGTATTTGGGTTTTGGCTTGGCTCGGTTTTATTGGGTTGGTTCGGTTTGGTTTATGTATTGGAGCACCTTAGCCTATGCTACCCCTCATCCCCACCGCAACTCCCCCTCTTTATAATCCCCACCTACCACTCTCTCTCTTCATTACCACCACCATTTATTTTCTTCTTCTTCTCCTTCCTCTACATAACTCTCCCAACCCTAGGCAAGTGCATCTTGCCACTCCATGAGGACCCTCTTTTCTTTGTCCATTTGTTAGTTTAGGACATGGAGATCAACATTAGTTCTTGGGTTTTTATGATTTGGAGTCTCTGTTGATGTAGATCTAAGTTATTGCTATTTTTGGATTTTACATGTTTTGATCCTTTTTGGTTGGTTTTCTTTGAGTTCTGATGTTTCCATGTGGGAGAGCTTTCAGTTTCACTCCAGTTGGAGTCTTGAAAATCCGGATTTGGAGTTCGGATGACCAAGTTATGAACTTTTGAAGTTTTGGGTTCTGCCATGGTGTTCTTGCTGTTTGGAGAAGACAGTGAGCAGTGTGCATAGCTATTTAGCTTACGCACACTGAGCTACGTGCGCTCTTTAGCGCTGCGTACGCAGACTTGAGTACGCTCCCTGTTGGAAGCGTGTCTCCTTGAGCGTGCGTGACTTTTTACGCACACTGTTCCCTTGAGCGTGCGTGACTTTTCACGCAGCTGCTCCCTTGAGCGTGCGTGACTTTTCACGCACACTGTTCCCTTGAGCGTGCGTGACTTTTCACGCACACTGTTCCCTTAAGCGTGTGTGACTTTTACATACGCTGCCCCTTGAGCGTGCGTGACTTTTCACATACACTGCTCCCTTGAGCGTGCGTGACTTTTTACATACGCTGCCCCTTGAGCGTGCATGACTTTTCACATACGCTGCCCCTTGAGCGTGCGTGACTTTTCACATACGCTGCCCCTTGAGCGTGCGTGACTTTTTCACCTACGCTGCCCTCAGCGTGCGTGACTTTTCGTACGCTGCTCCCCTGACCCCTTGCTTAACCCCTTGGCTCTTGGAGTTTTGGTTTTATTTCTTTAAGCTTGGCTTTTCTATGGTCCTGTTTATTGATATTTTATTAGATATTTTACGTCCATTTTATATCCTTACGCCTTTTGTCCTGAACTTGATAATCACGAATTTACTGGATATGTTTGGAATTGATAATTGAGCATGACCTGATAGTGGCTCGTCGTGGCGCACTCCTGACTAGTACACTTGATGTGATAACCTGACCTGATATATCTTGAATAGCTGTTGCGACGGCTACCTGACATGACCTGACTTGTATAATTAATTCTGACACCGTGGGCGATTGTGCTTGTACAAATAATCCAGTCATGTCTTGCATCATGTCTAGGAGGGGACTCCTGAGTACCACGGTCAGGAGTACCTACTGAATTGGACTAAGGTTAATAATTAGTATAATTTACTAGTCATGAAGAGATGTTTTCCAGTTACAGGCGATCCCGTTATCCCGGCCGTAAATGTTTGGACTTGTAGCCTGCCGACGAGTAGGGCACATTTCTAGCCCAGTGTTATGTGGGGCACTCTTGATCGTCACTTTAATGATTGAACTCTATTGTCACTCTAATGCATTGTACTCTCTAGATTGTCACTATAATGATTGCCTGGATAACCTGGATAGCTGCAGGGCCTGTGACTACTTGGAGCATCTCATTGCATCTTGCTAGTAACTAGGATTGTGATAACCCTAGTTAGTTAATATAGAAAGCCGTAGGCAATGATTGGCCGTGATTGCTTGGATGGAGTCTGGTCCAGTATAGTATTGTCTAGAATTGATTGATTGTAAGATTGTCATTATAATGATTGTCACTCCAGATTGTCACTATAATGATTGTCACTCCAGATTGTCACTATAATGATTGTCACTCCAGATTGTCACTATAATGATTGTCACTCCAGATTGTCACTATAATGATTGTCACTCCAGATTGTCACTATAATGATTGTCACTCCAGATTGTTACTTGACCTGATTTCTTATACTTATCTTGCCGATAAATGGTGAGAGAAACCAAGTTCCGTTCAGACGAAGGGTTACAACCCCGGTCCTTGTTTGGTTTACGGGTTGTAACCTAGCTATCTGAATAGTCTCATGGTTATCTCATCGTATATCATCCTGACATGCTTTTCCATATGTCCTGTCTTTAGTGATTCTATGCAAGATTGTCTTTTACAATTACCCATCATGCTTTTCTTAAACTATTGTCTCTTATTATGTAATTATATTATTGTGCTAATTTGCTGGCTTTGGTTCTTATTTTGTGGCCTCCTTTGTGGCACTTACTCTTCCTGGGGTCTGACCCAGCTGGTTTTGTATGGCCAGATACCGGAGCAGCAGCAAAGGATCTACCTGTCTTCCAGCCCGATGGTGGTCACCAGGCGTAACCAGGGCATCGAGTGGGTTTCTTTTGTTCTTCCACTGTAATATTGTAAATTATTCTTTTGAGGCGTTTAGCCGACGAGCAAGTGTTAGCTCGATTATACTTACTTACTGTCTGCCTACGGGCTGTAACATGATTGACAAGCCCCGGGGGTTGATCATGTATGACTAAACTCTTGCTAGTCCTCACATTTTGTAACGACTAGCTTCATGATCATCTGGATATGTAATGTTTGGGACGTCTTACAATTGTATATTTGGTGATCTGATATCTTGTGATTATTATTAGTTGGTTGAGATTGAGACAATAGGCTATCTTATGACCTTAAGAGACTGATGGATTGTAGTGAAACCCTCACATATCTAGACAGCCGTGACCGTATAGCGGTGTGGATTCCATTATGTTATACGTAGCTGGCTATGTCTGCCCCCGCTCTCCAGTATTCTGGTTCTGGGGCGTGACACATGTCTATCATTTCCTCGACACGTTTCAATCTCTCGAATATAGTATCCATCGGAACAATGACATTTGCACGATCGTCTTTCGCTGAGTCGGAGTACCCCCGAGTTATCGCATATCGATCTTTGATACGCCTCAATACCATCGATGATATGCGTAACCTGACGATCTTCCTTTGCAACCAATTTCGAGTCGTGCGTTGATGCTGTTGTCCGAGTTGGATATTCCACAATTTTCTCGATATTCAAGATCAAGTTCGATCGCTATTCCTCAAGCTCGTTTTAAGATCATTGTTCAAAACTTAAGTCACACTTCATTTGCATCAATCTGATATCGTACGCGCGATCCTCTAAGTTTCCTCGATCAAGACCATTCATTTTCATTCATCGTTCCGAATCACTTTGCTATCGTTTTCTAACTCGCGTTGCCTATTCGCAAGTTGTCTGAACGAGATGCTCATTCGGGACATTCGAA
This sequence comes from Iris pallida, assembly GCA_029216955.1. NCBI lineage: Eukaryota > Viridiplantae > Streptophyta > Magnoliopsida > Asparagales > Iridaceae > Iris > Iris pallida. Next base: position 27,525 of record JANAVB010027305.1, on the reverse strand, counting down.
GTCACGATCAACTAAGCGTGACGCGCTCTAAGGCTTTGCACGATTGCATCGCCTCGCCGACGTACTCGTTATTATTTCTAATCCTCAATCTTCGCTCGAATGATTTTCCAGAAAATCCATACACCACTCGAATTTGAGCCATCCGATCTAGCCCACAATCACGTTCGTGTCATTCTCTAAGACATCTTTCGGATTCGTTCGACAAATCCCTAGCGTAATCGCTCGCGCCGTATCGACGCACTAAGTCGTTCGTACTATTTTCTCAAAATCCAAGTCAATCTTCCGTGTACGCCTAAGCGTTAACTCGATAGTGTTTCTATCGATGGACACTCTAAGTGTTGCTTCGTTCCCATCCGAGCGGTACTTAATACCGTTCGCAACTCGATTGCACCAAAAGTTAAGGTGCGCGATACGCGACGCAACTTAACCAAAAGGCCGTGCGCGTACCTATCCCGTGCGGACTATTTTTCGAGTTTGTACGTTCACTTGCTAGGGTCGACGCAAGACCAGTTAGGCACGCACGCGACATGTTAACTTAGCATGTGTTCTCTATCGAGTCAAGTTTAACATCGTTCGGCACAAAGGCCGTTGCCTATCGATGCGTTCGGTTGAACGCTTGTACGAGCTTTTGAAAATATTTAGACTTATTGTATGGACATGCCGAGGGACATTCGAGAGAGAGCGCAAACTTATTTTCCATCGACGAGCTTTCAAAACTGAGAAATTCGACGTGAAGTCCAAGGACGTAAAGCCGTGCTCTGATACCATTATGTCACGTCCCGCTCCCGTAGGAGCGATCGTCCTCGCTAAGGCGTGATGCCGCACGAGCCTAGATTGCGCTCGTGCAAGGCGGGTTCCATAACGGCCGATTACAGCGACGGCGACGGGGTCGTCGCACAGAAGTCCCAAGCAGATACATTGAATATGCAGCGAAAATTTAAAGAAGAACACGTGAACACCAGTCATTCAAAAGAAACTCTTTTATTGATATTGAATACAAGATTACATTTGTGGGCACAAGGCCAAATTACAAGTCTCTCGTGCTCACTTTTCTCTCATTTTACAATTCACTCTGCTCTCTCTCATCTCTCGATACAATTGCTTGAGCCAGCGGAAGCTTTGGAAGGCGATGTCCATACATTATGTCCTGTATAAGTCTTCAATCCACGCGGCCGCACGCTTCGAGTCGCCAAGGAACTCCGTGCCTTGACGCATTCAAGAGAGCTCCGCGCCACGAGCTTCTACCTGTGCCTGCACATGAACACTGTGTGGGTGTCCGTACTCAACTGTACTGGTGAAGCGAGCTTTTCGCCCATCCATACATAACCGACACGTTCATTTACTTTGTGCAACTTAAACCCTTTCGATTGTCTTTCTAGTCTTGCCTTAGGATCAGTTTTAAGACTTGACGTCTAACCAACTCGATGTGCAACGACAGGGTCGTGCTACAATACCGACGTGTGTTCCGATCGAGGCAATGCCTCATCGTCTAGGTACTCGGGACGGCAAGGTCGTGCCACATTCTATTCGCAACTTAGACATATTCAAGACCTACGCCGAAGAGCAACTCACGCAAACTCGGCCGTGCTAGGACCTTTGTTTAAACTCAAACGCCTCTAGACCAATCCTCGTGCCAACGATTCAAGTGCCAAGGACGGCCATGGGACGACTCGTGCAGGTCGTGCCTCTGGACTTTGCTTAAACTTGACCGTGCTTCGAGATTGAGGCCGCGTCTCGTAACATATCAAGACTTATCATGCTGCCGTCTTGCGGCCCTTCTATTCGACTCATGAACCAACTTAGACAAGACTTGCCAAACCTAGCATCGATCTCATGGACATCCCGACGCCAATCTATCGTGCCAAACACGGTGCCTATGCTGCAGCCCAGTCTTAGGCCCAGACCTTGTGTTACCGACTTGACCTGCATTCAAGCTCTAGACTCAATCCAAAGGCATACACGCGGTGTGCCGCTATTGCCGACACATCTACATGAGTGGTCACTAGCAATTTCAAGCTATCTTGGACATGGCTCGTGGGATATCCACCTGTACCAACACGGGTAGCTAGCCCGGTGGGGTGGAACTCTCCCATGCGATCATCCAGCATTCTACTTTGAGCCACACTCGCTTTTCCCGGGCCGAATGATCCCAGCGCCCCGGTGATCACTCGAGAAGACTACACCTTGTCGACAAGTTGCCCAATGACCATGCATACTCGATCTATCCAGTCTATCCAGTCCTTTCTTAACATGACCATGCATTCCTTCTTTCTATCAAGACTTAGCGAGACTCCCAAGCCGCGGGACCAATCTCGTGTGCGGGACATATGAAGACTTAGCGAGACTCCCAAGCCAGGGGACCGATCTCGTGTGCGGGACATATCAGGACGTAGCGAGACTCCCAAGTAGCGGGATCGATCTCGGCGACAACCAGTCGCGTGGACTTACTTTGTTCGTGGCAAGCTTTTCTCTAAACCGACCGTAACTCGTGCCTTAGACAGGCCTGGTTCTATAGGCGACGCTAACGCTCAAGTCATAGACTTATACGACGAGCCTTGTTCTCAAGGGACTACGCAACTTGACAACCGCAGATAGAGCGGGACAGTGCTAGAAATGGCTTTGATAGCCCAGCACAACACTTGTCTAACTTATTCAGGTGACGACTCGACGAGCGAGGGCTACGCCGAGCTCCGCGTCGAGGGAACGTGCTAGGCACGGGGTCGACTTGGACAACCAACTTTTCGGGTGCCTAGACTTAAGCCAACGAGCCGTGCGAGACGACTTAACTTGCGGGACGTACGAAGGCTATGCCAAGCCTTGCGGGACGGGACCGTGCATGCTTTGTTAAGTATTCATGCGGGCGACGCCTATGACTTAGGCTAGTTTGAGTGTCGGGGCAACATGACGGGACCGTGCATGCTTTAACAAGCATTCACGCAGGCGACGCCTATGACTTAGGCTATTTCAAGTGTCGGGGCAACTTAGCAACTTAAGCCAACTTCCTTCTCCCAAGCCACGGGATCGAAGGATCGAGTGTCATTTGAAAGCACGCTGAGCCGACTTCTATGAAAACCGTAGGACCATTTTCCATGTTCTAAGACATTCCGACTGGTCGGGATTATTCCCTTAGCTATGTTGGTGCGTAGCTTTTAGATTAGCCTACCAGTGCAAGTTGAAAACATGCGCATTATTAAGTGAAGGCTAAGATGAAACGAGTTCACCGAAACTCTCCCACCTGAGCGAGGAGTTGCCTCGGACGAGCGAGCCTTCGAGCAGTCGTTGTAAGGCTAATTTCCAACGCCGTCGGCGTTTCGATTCCTCCGATTGACTTTACGGGACGGGGCACTACAATGACTATCCAAACTAGAGGTGGCTTTGAATATTTTGTCACATTTATTGATGATTATTCAAGGTATAGATACATTTATTTGATGCGCCGTAAGTCTGAGTGCTTTGAGAAATTTAAAGAGTACAAGGCTGTAACGGAGAAACGTCATGGAAAATATAACAAGTCATTACGATCAGATCGTGGTGGCGAGTATAAGTGGAAGATTTATAACTGTATACTGAAAAGCAATGCATTGAGTATAAGTGGGAGATTGTTAGGGTTATATACTAAAAGCATCACTTTTGTAATAACCTTATTTCCTTAAATTTTGAATGAGAATCATATGGAAAAATGTTTGCATATTGTATTTGTTGCAAGTGTTAATGCAAATGTCTGGTATTCTATATTGTAGATAATATGGTGTGTGGTGTCACACAGAAGATTATATTATCAGTTCCCTATGGAATATATAAATAGTTCACAACCTAGATGGACTTGGACAATCTATTAGAAAGGTTGTAGTATAATCTGGTATTAGTCTATCTTGAGTATAGGTTTACACTAGTACACTTTGTGTGTATTGAACATGACCACTTGAGGTTGTTCTCTTTGTACTGACTACATAAGAGAATAAATACCTATGTTATTATGGATGCTTGTGCTCTTAATTCGGATATAATAACAGACATGTATATGCAGTGTGCATTACTTTGACTCATGAAAGGTGATATTCATTATAGGTCAACAACCTCTATGAATTGGGTAATAACATTGTATGTATGATAGGCTGTTGATTATAAATAGAATCCATGTCCCGATATATCGGGTTGATGATGTCTCCTTAAGGAGCTCATAAGGATTGTCATGTAAACCCTGCAGGTGGATTATATCCGACATGACAAATAAAGTTGAGTGGTACTACTTAAGGATAAAAGATGTCGAATCAATATAGTTGTCAGTAACTTAATTTGATCGACGGACATTCGATATCTTAACATAGGAAGCCAAACGAGCATATAATAAAAGGAGCCCACAAACATTGGGATTAGGGAGGTAGTGCAACAATAGCTCATTAGTGGACCAAGCTATTGTAAATGGGCATGGATTGTGTGTTCGGACTGAACACGGGATATCCAGATCCGTTAGGAGGCCTAACCCTAACTTTTTTCTCATGGTCCCTGCCGTAGCCTATATATCCTCTATTCTCTGGCCGCCAAATTACTGATAAAAAATCTGAAGCTTTCTCTAAATTCGTGATTCACGTAAGGAGAGAAAGAGAGGGCTGCCAAGGAGAATAAATGGTTGGAAGATCTCGCCCACACTCAAGGAAAGAATACGTACAGAAGATCTTGGGGTCGTCCGCTTGAGATTGGCAGGAACTACTTGTCTTCTTTCCGTCGCAGGTATAATTCGTGAACCCTAGTTTCCTCCTATGAAGGGTTAGAACACGTATTAAATCTGTTTAACTTTCTATCGATCAATACGCATACCAAAGTAAGGGTCCTGGGAATCTCCAGTTCCATCATCAGCAGGATCAGAGGCATGTAGTGTCACGACCCACACCCAGTATAAGGGCACGAGAAGTGGGTACGTCCAGCCTACGCCGTAGTGTCGACGGTAGAACGTTGTCCTAGGTTACAACATCTAACACAATCTAGAATATGCTCCGAAAGGAGAATAATATAATAAGTAATCTCAATCACAAACTAAGATGAAAAAGAAGATAAGATAATCTCAACAGAGAGTCACAATATGAATAATAAGTCTCGGTGTAAACCACACCATAAATAATATCTCAATACAATCCCAAATGTCTCATAAAGCTAGATAATGAGAAAAGTCTAGACTAAGCTAATGGCAAGTCCTCAGTGACTACTGGATCCTGCTGAGGGTCCAGGTCAACTGTGTCAACTAGGCCTGCTCCATAGTAAATATCGCAGCAATCCTCATCATCTGTAATATTTTCAACAGGTCCAGTCATGACAGGAATCGCAGACAGGAATCTGCTTCTGAGGCGCTCTGTCATTGGTCCTCGCCTGATGGTGCTGGTGGTGGTGAGAAGGCTTGTTGTTATTGTTGTGGTTGGGCCTCTTCTGGTTATTCTGGAAGTTGCTAGTTCCAGAATACTCCCTCTTTGAGCGAGCAGGCTGACTCTTCTCTATATCCTGAGCTCGTATTAAGATCCTTTCATACGTCTTAGCGCCGCCTACGATCACAGGAGTGCGAATCTCTTTCCTCAGTCCATACCTGAATCTTTCAGCGCGATCAGCGGGGTCGACAACCAAGTTCTTGGCAAAGCGACTAAGTTAACCAAACTCTGCCGCATATTCTCCAACAGTCATGTTCCCTTGCTTCAGATTCTGGAACTGTCTTTCCATCTCCCGCAACTCTGATGTTGGGAAGAACTTCCTGCGGAACAACCACTTGAAGGTGTTCCAGTCAAGCTGCCTGTCCTAGAGTCCGGGTTCATTCCGATACCAGGTGCTTGCTACATCTAGCAGTTGAAGTCCCACAGCTTCAACTTGGAGGTCATCAGGAAGTCGAGCAACGCTGAGAAGATGCTCCATGCTGTCGAGCCATTCGTCAGCATAGATAATTCCCTCGGTTCCTTTAAAAGGTCGAGGGCCCAGCTTCTTAAATTTCTCAATATCGTCGACTTTAGCAGGCCTTGGTTCAGATTGGGCTGCTTCTCCTCTCTCCAGTGCAGCCATAGCCACATTATGGGCATTCTCCATGCCTACTCTCATAATCGTCGTCTGTTAGCGATGAGCTTCAACTTGAGTTCTCTATGCCTCAAGCACTCCTCGTAGCAGGCCGACGAGGTCATTGGGGTCCACGGGCACTGGTGGGGCAGCTGGATCGGGCACCACCGCAGGAGCTTGCTGTTCAGTCCGGGAAGATGTAGGATCTGACACTTGAGTAGTAGTGTAAAATCTACGGGGTGCTGGTACATTATGGGGACGATCGGTCAGTTGCCTAGGTGTAGGATCCGGACTTGGTTGAGGAGGTGGGGTATGATCGGGTGATGACAACCCATTGCCAGCAGTGTTGGTCTTATCGGTGGCCATACTCTGGAAGGTTTAGGATTGCAAAACATAAGCAAGGTAGCCTACCAGTCTATAACAAACAAAAATATTTATTTATAATATATTTCGATCCTATGTTGTGACAAATTAATGTTCTAGTGTTCTAAATATTTCTAGATATGTTTACCTAAGTTGTTGATTAGACCTGCATGGGCCACCACTAAAAATATGTCACGACCCGGTCCCAAATTGTTGGGTCGAATCGGATCATGCCCAGCCTGCACCGTTGTGAGACGGCCACAGTAAGCTGTATCCAAATGCAGGTAATCACAACAACACAATATATTTGTCACAACATCTAAAATTTTGAATATTAAAAACTTGTCCAACAAAATAATCATCTGATACAACTGATAAAATAAAACTGTCTTTTTATTCAAACATCTAAACTAGAAAGGAAAATGCCATCAGCTAGAAAGTTGGTTCATCAACCCCGAGATCAATATCGTTCGATTGGGACTCTGGCAGCACAGCTGGGTAAAGCTCAGGATCATAATAGCTATTGATCAATAGCTCTGCCTCATCAATGGAACCTATTGGGGGTGGAGAATCCAGTCAGGAAAGAAGCAAAGTACAATTATAAAAATTTAACAATTCAACTAATAATTAGAAATTTGCATTTTAAACAGTTTGAAATACTTGAACAATATTTCCAGCAATTTTTTACAATTGAAAACAATGTGATTTGAGTATGTAATGCTTATGATCGGCTTGGGTTGTACAATAGTATCCTAGTGATACGATACGGCTTATCCCCGTGTGAAAAAGGAGTAAGCTCGTACAATTATGCAATATGAAGATATTGGTCATAGAACACTATACTACTCCCCCAATCCCCCAATCAATAACAATCAATACTCTAGGAGAGAGTTCCGTGTAGCAAAGTGGTTTAATATTGCAATATTACAATTATTAACTAAATTGAAAATAAACATAACCGTACTTGCCTTGGTTTGTAACTGGATTTGAGATGGATACCGGGGAAGGATTCAAACTCGTCCTCGAAATCCTACAGTTGAGAAGTTCTGACTTAGAACCATATTGAACCATGTCTAGGTGTTCTAGTTATAATCTCTATAATTTGATCCTAGTCAAGTTTTAATTTGTTAAAATTATTCTACCGGAATACATTATCATTACGAACTACAATTAATTACTTAACGAGGTAAAAATCTATTTACTGATTAATAATTTATGAAATAAAAGTTAAGTTAACATTTTATTGGGAAAATTCGCATTTTTCAACTATTTGGCAAAACTTTGTATTTTGTAATATATATATATATATATATAATATATATATATATATATATATATATATATATATATATATATATATATATATATATATATATATATAAATTAGATTTTTCTTTTAATGAGAAAACATGAAATTGTCTAAGTTACAAACTTGAAATCTTATTTTATTTAATGTAAAAAAAACTCTTATTAATTTTTTATATTAAAATAAATATTTTTTTATTATTAACGCGTTTACCTACAACCCAACAATCCAGAAAAGAAAAGAAAATCTATACTACACATAACAAGGTCTCAGAAAAGAAAATAGAAACTGGGCTTATGCCCTTACAATTTTATTACATAAATTAATTAAAAATTGTTGTTGAGCTCCGAACGTCGGGAAGCGGTCCATTCAGCAGGCCCAGGTCCTGCACTCAAAATGCTATTGACCAGTAATACGTTCTAAAATAATTATTTAAATTAAAAATATAAGAAATACGGTAATTCTCAAACTTGGTCCAAAATTTCATGCTGCATTCTAGCTTATGCCTCAACGTCCGGAATGGCCGGTTATGTTTGCATTTAGCTAGGGCCCATGAACCGATATGGTCGTCGCCCGAAAATGATAAAAACTATATTTAAATCAACACTTCAAGTCGTAAATTCGTTTTGCAAAAGCCGGTATTTGGAAATAATTTTTATTCAAAACTTTAATATATTTTCCGAAAATTTGGGCAGCACCTCCTCTAAATTGGGACAACCCAATCCTGGGAAAAATACCAACCAACACAAATACAATCCCAACCCAGAGATTATAAACCATAAAATATAACAAAAAGCATCAGAACGTATCCGAAACAAAATTCGAAAAACCCGAATTGAGATTCGGAAAACCACAGAACCAATACTATGAAAAAAATGGTCACAGAACCATATACTAGGAATCCAACTTTAACTCAGAAAATTTCGAGAACCACAGAAGCTACAAAAATCATCCGAAAGAAAGTTCGAAAAATCTGAAACATCGAATCGATCCGATTTCCATAGCGGGATCGGGGACCATGTCATCATCGACACCAAAGAGAGGGACACAGGGACACGGAAGATACCTGGGGTGCTCGGCTAGAGCTCTCAGATGAGTATAGAAGGAAGAAAAGACAAATCCCGCGGTCTCGAAAAATCCAGAACAGCGCTGGAAACCACAATGAACGCTGGACAGCGTCTTGACGAGGTCGGGTCGGGAACAACGAATCGCCGAGGGGGCCGCGGATTGGGAACGACGGTGGAAAAGCCGTACGGGACAGGAAACGGCGGCGGGAAGGCCACCGGAGGGGTGTTGGCCTGGGCGGCGTCCGACGAGGGGGTCGGGATCAGGTGTTGGCCGAGAGGAGCGGACGCGGACAGGGGTTTGGTGCCGGAGGGCGCGCACAGGAGGCGGGGCTCGCGGACGGCTGTCGGCCTGGGCGCGCGGGGACAGCGACTGCGGGGAGGGCTCCGACGCCGGAGCTCGGCTAGGGCTGGGATTTGGGGAAAAGGGTTTGGGTGAGGAGGAAGGGAATAAAGTGTGGGGAGAGGAAGGAGGAGATGGGGTTTAAGTAGGAAAAGGAATTGGGGGTTACGGGAGCCGAAGGAGCTCGGGAGTGTTTCGGAAGGAAAAGGGGTCGGCCGAGCATTTGGCAAGGAAAGGTTTTCCTTTCCTGGTGGTTAAAGGAAAATGAGAGTGAGAGAGTTAATGAAAGTTTACGGAATAAAAGAAATTGTTTTGTTTTTAATTAAGACAAAAATGATATTTATATATAAATACTAAGGGACTTCAAAATTAGTTTCGGGAAAATTGAACTTGGGTTCGAGACGGGTTCGGGACGGGTCTGGTCCAACACTAAAATTCCAGAAATATTAATTTTTCTAAAGATACAATTTTCCTAAATTAACAATTAATAATGATTATAATAATAATTTAGTAAATAAATTATTTAAATAAAAACTAAAATTTATGGGTTTTACAACCTTCCCTCCTTAGTAAATTTCTTCCTCGAAATTAAAGGATATGGTTAGAAATTACCCCAGGTCTCAAATAGATATGGATACTGCTCCCGTATATCGTCTTCTCGCTCCCAGGTAGACTCGCCTGAGGAATTGTGTCGCCACATAACTCTGACTATGGGCGTCACAGAGTTCCTGGTTTTCTTCTCACCTCTGTCTAAAATTGCCACTGGCTTCTCTGGTACTGTGAGGCTGGGTCCAATCTCCAGCTCCGAATGGTCCAAGATGTGGCTCAGATCCGGGATGTAGCGTCTGAGCTGTGAAACGTGGAAGATGTGTGCACGCCTTCAAGATTAGCTGGTAGAGCTAATCGGTACGCTACTTCTCCAATTCGGCTCAAAACTTCGAATGGGCTGATTTACCTGGGACTCAGCTTTCCTGCTCTGCCGAATCTGATAGTTCCTCTGGTAGAGGAAATCTTGACAAAGATATTATCTCCTGCTTTGAACTCCAGTGGTCGGCGACTGCTATCAGCCCAATGCTTCTGTCTGTCCTAAGCAATCCTAAGCTTGTCTCCAATCACCTTTACCTTTTCTGCTGCATCGGTCACCATCTCAGGTCCAAGCAATACTCTTTCTTCTATGTCGTCCCAAACAAGTGGAGTGCGGCAATGACGTCCATAAAGTGCCTCGAACGGAGTCATACCGATGCTAGCTTGGTAGCTGTTGTTGTAGGAGAACTCTACCAAATGCAAGTGGTCTTCCCAAGACCCTCCAAATTCTAAGACGCAAGATCTCAGCATGTCTTCTAACGTCTGGATGGTTTTCTCCGATTGTCCGTCCGTTTGGGGATGATAGGCGGTGCTGAACTTCAATTGTGTTCCCAAACTGTTGTGCAAGCTCTTCCAAAAGTGAGAGGTGAATCTGGTATCTCTGTCAGATACAATACTTATCGGAACTCCATGAATCCGGTAGATATGCTGCATGTATAGTGCTGCCAACTTCTCGGTGGATAGACCAATCTTGAAGGAGATAAAGTGAGCTGACTTTGTCAGTCGGTCCACAATAACCCAAATGGCATCCTTCCCTCCTTGGGATCGAGGCAGTCCCGATACAAAGTCCATCGTTATGTGTTCCCATTTCTACTCCGGGATGTCTAGCGGCTGCAACAGTCCTGCTGGTCTCTGTCTACTGGCGTTCACTTGTTGAGAAATCAAGCATCTAGCTACAATCTGGATACGTCCTTCTTCATTCCGTACCACCACACTACAGTACGCATATCCTGATACATTTTATTAGCTCCTGGATGTGTGGAATACTACGACTGGTGTGCTTCTTGCATCAGATCGTTCCTCAGTTCGCCAGTTGGTACGCAAAACCTCGTACCATGCCTCAATGCTCCGTCGCTGGCGATTGAGAATCCTTCAAGTGTTCCTGCCAGCACTTGATCTCTGAGTTTGCAAAGCGTCTCGTCTTAAAATTGTGTCTCCTTGACTTTGTCCATCAGACCTGAACGCACTTGCCACTGCATCATTGATGATTCCGTGCGGCCTGTACGCGGATCCCGTGCGGCCTGTGCGCGCGTACGTGCGTGCCGTGGGCGCGTGTCGAGCCACGTGGCTCACGATTCGAGCCACGTCGTGTCTCAGGATCGAGTCCCTGGGTAGCCCAGGTATAGGGCTATGTGCTCGTGCTCCTGGAATGGGTCCTCGATGTGTCGTATTCGCGTACGAAGGCCGTGTCAGCGGCACTTTTCAGCCGCGTGCACAGTTACGGGCTGAACCGTGTGCGTGAATTTCTCCGCGCATGCTTCATGAAACGTAAAATTTTAGGAGCATGTGGGCAGAGGTTTCCCCACGCGCCCATAAAATTTCACGTGAAACGGAGCCATATGTGTCGAGTTATGACGCACAGACAGCAGGGCATGCACGGGGCCGTGTACGGGCCTCGTGCACGCGTGTCCGTGTCCGATTCGGACACTGAAATCGTGTCGATTCCAGATCCGTCTTCACGAAAGTTGTTACAAATAATATTAGCAAAGAATTCGTGAAAACAGAATCGAAAAATAATACTTTTCAGTTCTAAGTGGCATTTCGTCGAGCACGTGTCCGATATGGCTATCAAACGAAATCACAAACCTACCAAACTTCATGCACAGGTCTGGGGTACCTATATGGATGCATCTACGAAGAAAAAATAGAATTTAACAGGTGTTTAAAAAGATTTACCTATTGAGTGTCAAAACTCAATGAAACAAGCCTCCAAAACTGGTCGATGCCGCTTTCCTCTGATCAAACGCCTTCGATCCCTCTCTAGCAAGTCTCCAGTAGGTTCCTCTCCTCCCAACGGTCGTAGCACACTTCGTATGGAAGGATTTGGTTAAGAAACGAGAGAACGGGGCCTTTGGAAGAGAAGGAAAAAATTAGGGTTTTGGATTTGTGAAGGAGATTAGATTTTCTACACAATGAGAAGGGGGGCTGTTATGTTTGGCCGGCCAAGCATGGGGGTATTAGGGTTAGGGTTTAGTCATGGGCCAAGCACTCTTCAAGTTGCTAAAAGGCCCATTGACAAAAAGGCTTAAAGGCTTAATAAAAATAGCTAAAATGAATTAAATAATTCTTAAAAATAGACAATAATTCTAAATTAAATCTAAAAAGCCAATAATAAATCTAATTATATTATTAGGCTTCTAATCAAGGTTGACTAAGGTTATACCATCTTGGTCCTACCAAAACACCAATCCAAATTACACAACAATCAATTTAATTAATATTTTAAATAAATTCAAAATAATGCACAATGACTAAATATCTCTAATTAGAAAAAGTGAGTGTGACATGTAGAATTTGGAGTATTTGAGCAAAGGTTGGCCGAAGGCGGTCAGATTGTGGATAAGTTTTGAGTATTATTCATTGTAATTCATTGAGTTCTATATTCGAAGAGTGAAGACGACTTCTTGTCCCACTCATCTGTTATCGTATCATGTGATACATGATATTCATCTTGTCTTGATTACGAGAGTACGTTCTGGGCAGAGTCTCATTCTTGATTAAGTCATTGGTACCGACTTATTTCAAGCATTGACCTTGTCCACTTGGGAGTCAGCGTAGGACCTCAAGGACGAATTCCTACCCAACTGACTCGGGAGGCATATTTTATTCGTATGTCTTCGATCACTTTTCTTCTAGGGTATGATTATTGTTTGTGCTTTTACTTAATTGTTCTTTATTTCGTAATCTGTTCATGTGCCATGTGTTGTTTGATAATTGTGTTTGCTAATGTCCTGAGTGTATTTTGTGATCTGAGAGCACGCTCGACTAGTCTTATCAAAATTTTGAGGACAAAATTTTTCTAAGAATGGTAGAGATGTCACTCTCCGTTCCCGGAATACATAAATTTGGCACCTGTATCTTGTTGCATGTATCATGTATTTATAACTGGCCATGACATGCAACTATCTCATCGCGGATTAGTGTGCCACCCTTTGTCCTTGTCTGGTTGTAAGCGTGGCTCACTGCTTCGATGATAAGATTTTTGAACCGTATTGTGGTTAGAATTTTATTTAATTATTAATTAGTTGTATCATGCACCATTTAACATGTCATTAGTTATATGGTTAGGTCATGTTAGGGACTAGTGTTTAGTAGAATCAACCCTCACCCACTATATATATTCCCTTCCTCACTCTCTCTCCTCATTCACTTTTTATTTTTTCCTCAAAGCAACTTATATGCAAGTACATCTTGCACAAATGAGAGACCATTTGTGTGTTTTTTATTTCTTTGATATTATTAATCTAGATTGTTCAACTCTTCATTCTCTACGAGTTTAGTTTCTGGAGTTTTTTATTTTAATGGCTAATTTTGTGTAGATCTAAGATTCTAAAACTAGGATTTTATGAATTTTTATAGTTTTGATCTATCAAACTTGCTTATTTTCGAAAACTACTTGTTCCATGTTGTAGAAAATTCAATTTCATTCAATTTTGACTTTTATTTTGTCCAATTCTGAGTCCTATAGCCCAAGTTATGGACATTGGAAGTTTATTAAAACTCTATGGCCAAAAGCTTGCTGGTAGGGATGACACCTCGTGCACCATGTGCACCTTTTGGTCCGCGCACCTTGCACCTCGGGCACCTTTTGGTCCGCGCACCTTGCACCTCGGGCACCTTTTGGTCCGTACAGCTTGTACCTCACGCACCTTTTGGTTCGCGCACCTCGCACACCTTTTGGTCCGTGCACTATACATCTCGTGCACCTCTTGGTCCGCGTACCTTACATCTCGTGCACCTTTTGGTCCCGTACCTTGCACCTCGTGCACCTTTTGGTTCGCGTACCTTGTTCCACGTGTACCTTGTACCTCGCACACCTTGTACCTTGTGCACTTTATACCGTGCACCTTGTACCTTGTGTACCTTGCCCCTTGCATCTTGCATCTTGTACCTTTTGTACCTTGTACCTTTTACACCTTGCATCTTGTGCACCTTGCACCTTGTGCACCTTACAACTTGCGCCATAATCTTTTTGTCCATGCGTCGTTTGTGCCACTTCATGAGTTGTTTGTGCTTCATACCCTATGTACGCAGTGCCTTCTAGTTTCTCTTCTATCTTGTGGCTCGATTTTCATTCTCAACCTGACTATCTATGTGTTGCTGGTCCTATGCGTGTATTGAGATACAATATTAGTATGTACCGTGGTGCTATTTAATGAGTGTACTGAGGTGTGACTCTGCGTGATAAGTGATCATTCGTGTTATATGTTAATACATGTGTACCTTCCAACACAGTCATGGTAAATGGTCAGTAATGTTGACGTGGTATGTTAATTGTTTGATGTATTACACTAAGTATGGATCTAGATTTGGGACTCTTTGAGTCGATGTGGATTCATACTTAGCATACACGTACTATGGTACGACATTTAGGAGGATGAGTATGTGACGACGACATGTGAATCTCGAGATTAACCTAGGATTAATCTAAGCAACTTAAATCGATAGAAGCATTGGAAGGGAACAGAATCTCGTGATCGTACGTTACTGGCCACCCTAGGCCCTGTCCTAACATGTCGGGTTGGCCGTCTCGAATACTGTATAGTCATCCGCACTAGTGGAGTGCAGTATCTGATTTATTAATGCCGAGCCAGCTCTCTCTATAGGAGGGCTGGAACCGTTATTGCTTGTTTTAGCGCGGTGGCCTTTCGAGGGACCGGTGCATTTCGTGCGTGCGTGTATATAATGGATTGGCTAGCCCTGTGTGGATACGATACGATCTGAGGATTCTTATATATTGCATTATTGGGATAACCCAGACAAATCATAGAAAGCTATAGGATTGATTGGCTGTCTGTAAATCGACTTGCTTGTGATATATTTTTCTGTTAGTAACTGAAAACATGGACTATCGTGGTGATGGTCCAACCCATGTCCTTGTTTGGTTGTTGGGTTGCGCTATTGTGCTGCGATAGGCAATGGACCGAAGTTGCGACCAGAAGCCCTTAACCTGACCATGGTTATAGGATGTATCTTATCCCGGTATGATATTGGCACCGTTTGTCCTTGTTTGGTTGTAAGGGTGTCGTATTGCCTCGATGATATAGTATAAGCCTATAACTCTTGAACCAGGTCATAATTTACTCATTGGGTTTTGTCTTATTCATTATGTGCTCCCTTGTGGTACTTGCTATTCGGGGCCTGACCTCGCTGGTTTTGTTTGGCCAGATATCATAGCAGCACCAGAGGATCCAGCCTTCTACCCGAACAATGGTGCACACCAAGAGCATGGACGCCAGGGACTATGAGTGGGTTTCTTCCTCATCGTCCTGATATCTTCTATTTTGTACTTGGCATTTAGCCACCGGCACCTGTTTAGCCGGTTGTTCTGGATATTAGTTTTCTTTTACATAATTATAATTAAATCAGATTGTAGCTGACTACGGTTATGTACCTATGACTCTCGGTACTAGCTTATCATTTTGTATAGCTAGGCTAATGAATCATTTTGATGAAGCATCGGGGACGCCTTACTGCTTTGTCTTATATGATCATTATTTAATGCTTCTTGTTTTGATTGATTGAGACATAGATGCTCTGCGAGATCATAGAAGACTTGATTGTAGCATGCACCCGTTGTCTCTTGACAGCCATGATCGCCGTATGACGTTTGCATACCTCATATGGTGTAGCTGGCCTAGTTACCCTCAGTATTTCGGTACTGGGGCATGATAAAATTCTTTGTGGGCAAGAGAGAACTTGAGTGTTGTAGCCAATCTGGCAAATTCAGTTAGGCTATTGAAAGCCTTTGTAATCTCAGTTCATTCATCAATAAAGAGAATTGTTTCGTATACTCTGTTTTCTTCCGTTGCTAATATCAAATCAAAGATAACCATTTGAGAACTTGTCATCTTTCTTTGTACGAGTGCAACTCCAGACTCGTACGACATCACGTCCCAGGGATGACGATGATTCAGATAAATCGATGCGAGGACGAACGATTTTCTGGATCGGGACGTGACACACACATATATATATGATAATAATGGTATAATAATTAAGGCAAGTGTCTTTTAGTTATCATAAGTGGTTTTAATAAAATTTAGAATAATTACATGGACTATCTTTTAGTCTTCATAATAATAATATACGAAATATGTGCGACGAAGTGCATATATACTAGTCTATATATAAAATGCAATAATATTTTTTATCAAAACAGAAAAAGATATAGAAGGGTCACACAATTACATAGAAGGTATATTAAATGAGTAAGAATATGGCAATAAAAATATTAAAAAAATTATTAATGATATAAATTTAGAAGTAATTTTTAATTAGAGTTATCATGGAGTGTCGAAGACAAGGGGATAACTAGCAAAATAGAAATATCGTGTCCATATTAAAATGGTATATTAACGACAATTATGAATCAACTAACAAAATCTCCAATTGTACGATGTTGCACAAACACAAATACAATCAGGTGTACTACATAAATTTGTGTGTCGCATTTCGCACACAAACACTGACAAAAAAACTTCCATAGATTTTTTTTTTGATACAACCAAGAAATATACCATGGGTCTTCAAGATACAGAGGATTGATGATGTTGATTGTATCTTAACCTTGTTTATACTTGGCATGCAAGAGTCACTGACCACAAATGTGCTACGGACGTTTGGTACAAAGAAATGTTCTGAAAATGGATGTTGAAGCAAACATTTATTGCCCATACTACAATAAGAGCCGTGACTAGCGAAATTGGGGCCATAGGTGATCTTGAAAACGTGGACTTTTATGTAAATTTAGAACCGGTCTGAAAATGGGGACCCCTACTTAAACTTTGGACCAATCCTAAAGCAGAGGCACTTACGTAAATTTTGGACCGATCATGAAAATTGGGACCCCTGTGTATTTTTTGAACCGATCCTGAAAATGGAAACATTTGTAAAATTTTAAGACCCTGGGCCCATGTATGAGTCGTAAGACTCATAACTCGGCTACCGGCAACGGGCTGCGAGGCACGTGAGACGCACATGCATAGTCCAATCCAACAAGGGGAGTGCAGGCCCAGGGCAGATGGCCCTAGAAATCTACTACCCTGCCCTTTTCATATCTATATGTTCCCATGCCAACCTGATGTTGTCGAGAACTTTTTTAGGAAGTGGTGGGCATGTGGTGTGAGGAGGAGAGCACGAGCCACAGAGTCAGTGGCTACCAGCAGCAATCAGCAGCAGCAGCAGCAGCTTCCTGTCCAACCAAAGTGCTTGTTGTTGCATTGGCATGATAGGTTCCAAACTCTTTTGAGATGTATAGCTACTTAGCTGTGGCATTCATAAGGGAGGGACCGATGTGTACATGTTCCTAAAGTCCCTCTTCAGCATTGATGCGTGGGTACTCAGAAACGAATTGTTCGGTCCATTTATTGTCTGTGGGTGGGATCGATCGCATGCAGGGCCCGCACCGAGTCCGTGGGGTCCGAGGAGAACTTTCGAAATGACCCGCCTATACAAGTAACTAAAATAAAATCCAATATAATTATTGCCACCATCATATAAACTAAGGACATCTAGTGCGTAAGTCTAACAGCACAACTCTTATGAATTAAGATTGGCCCCTATACATCCTTATTCTATTTTAAAGACACCAATGTTTGTGTCCTTTTAGTCCTTTGGATCGTGGGGCCGTCGTCCAGTCTGTCCTGGATCAGAGCCGTCCCTAATCGGTTGGAGCCATTTTGGAGAAATTAATTTATCGGTAGTTTCATCAAGGAACAGTCTGTGGAACTCCCGTATCGCTGCCAAGTCTTGCAGTCTCACAGCCTCGATTGAGAAGAAAGTCGAAACATGATGACCGAGTTTAAGCTAATTTAGGATTTCTTACTCCTATAAATAGAGGCTAAGGGGTTGTTCATCTAAGGATTATTTTGTACGAGCCTTTTAATGACAAATTCGCCACTAAAATATGTCACTAAAAAATTCGAGTAACCAAAATTTAGAAGGGACAAACCACCTAAGTCTAAGTACCCAAAATCTAATTAGATTATACAAAATAATCCTCCATCTAATAGTGTTCATTGACGAGATTCAAAAAGATAGTTTACGAAATCTACCACTGTGCTAGATCGTAGGACTCGCTTTTCGAGATAGCTCAAGAGAGGAAGTCTTATTTCGTTTGCCGCTATGTGAGATTCCAGTGAGATTAGGTTTAAGCGATCTATTGTAGTCTGTCTCTTTCAACTCGTATCAATTTTGTTAAGTCTCCACATGTAGGCCTCGTTTGGTTCGCGGAATGGAAGGGAAAGGAAATCAATTCCTTGTCATTTCCTTTCCTTTGGGAAATTTTATTTCTCATTGATTTTCCTTTCCGATGTTTGGAAATGCCAAAGAATGTGGAAAGGAAAGTGATTACTTCAATGTGGGAAAGTGATTCCTTGCTTGGATGGATGGAATCACTTTCCCCCTAATTTTTCTTCCATTGGGAATTACTTTCCTTTCCTCCTCAATTCCTTTAGCATCCAAACATAGGAAAGTAATCACTTTCCTTTCCTAACCCGGAGATTCCGCAAACCAAACGAGGCCGTAGGGTGTTGTTATACGTGCTTGGCTCTTACGTAGTTGTTTGTAAATTCCTCCCTGCTGGAAAAATATTCTTTTGTTCCCCTCCTGATGGAACTGGAAGTTCACTTGGCATAAATTACCAGACCAGGCAGGAATGTGGGAATATGTAGGTGCCACTACAAGCAGTGTCTCGATTCTCACTCTTTTGTACAGCAATTCAAACTTTTTTTGGGAAATCCACAGCAATTCAAACTTCAAATTGGCTTCAGTGGAAGGAAATGCATACAGGACAGGAGCAGACAAGAAGAACAAAATGGGGGACATTATAAGCCAAATATTGCAGATATATCTGTTCTTTTTTCCCTTTACTAAAAATAGTACTATGCGTCTGTTGCTACAGAGCAACCACACCCAATTAACATCATCATCAAATACATTGCAATGCATGTACTGCAAAGTTAGCGATAAAAGGAAGAAGAAAAAAGAGCAACAAAAGCCATTCACTCCTAAATTGGGGGATGGATAGAGAGAGACAGTAAAATAGTAGAGCTCTAGGAGTGAAAAAGAACACACGGGCGGAGATCGAATCAGCAACGCTTCCGCGCCTGCTCCATAGACAGAGGTTACAATGGAAGCAGGGGGAGGTTGAGGAAGCAGAGGGCAGAGGAATGGTGTAACTGGTTGTGTAACCATAACCAAATTTAGAAAAGGAAAATAAGAAGAAAAATTGTAACACTGTCATAGTAGTAGCAGGAGGGGGACACTTCTCTCCCTCGTGGTGTTCTTCTGGAGGAGAGGATGTCAACATTGATTGCCCCTGCGGCAACCAAGAGAGCCGGCACCGGAAGTGATGGAGCCGACCATGGAAGAAGACTTGGCGCCGAGGCTGGACGCCCTCGAGTAGCTGGCCGAGGCTCCTGCTCCGGACGGAGTGAAGTAGGCACCGTTTAAAAGGAGGTCCCCTTCCGACCTCCAGTTCCAGCTCTTCCAAATGCTGCCTTCCGTGTCCACCCTTTTTGTAACCTATGGGCAGGCAAAAAGAAGCAGACAAGTATGAGAGAGATGAAATAGACACTAGGACACCAAAATTACACTGATGCTGTGTCGTGTTACCGTGTCTTGATGTATCCATGTCCTTGCAACATAGCTAATAGATAAAGAATTTATACTGATAAAGAATTTATACAGGCAAAACTGATGGGATGGAAGTACCTCTTTGGCCCAGGGGTTTGCCGGAGCAAGGTACCTATTCCCCTGGCTGTTGATGGTCGGCTCGGCACTGCCACCAATCGCATACATCTCCCAGTGAGTGTAGTCGTTGTTAACAACATGGAAGTAGCCATGGCGGCACCTAAAGTTGATTCATCAGAGAAATTATCACGACTGTCGATAGAATAACTGTTATAGTAATTGAATGAAAATGTGAGAAGTATATGAGTATATACACGAGTATATACACATATATATACCTAGGCATCCTCTGAATTAGTCCTTCACCAAAATGGTTGAACGCAATGGTAACTTGCATTGCCTTGTCTCTCTCGTAAGAATCGCTGTGGCCCAAGAGCATCACCTGCACCATTTCCATCAATAGTTCGATGTTAATGTTGTACACCTATGGAAAGCATCAATCAAGCAAATGTAGACTTCATTAACCTAAAATTGGTACCTCATTGTGGTGGGTGAAGTAATTGTTGGAGATGGTGATAGCAGTGGATCCCATGATGGCATCCACGAGTCCATCAGCACAGTTGGAGAGAGAGCAGTGGTCCACCCAGACGTGGCTGGAGCCGAAGATGGACACCGCGTCACCGTCAGCCATGGTCCTCCAGCCGTAGTGGGATGGAGAGCTGCGGACCATCGCGTTGCCAGTGGGCTTGCAGTCATGGATGTTGAGGTTGTGGATGATGACGTTCGTGACAAACTGGATGGTGAGGCACGCCCCGTTCGCGATGTGCACGTTTACGCCACGGCCATCGAGGGTCTTGAAGCTGTTCATGATGAGCTCCTGCTTGAGGGTGATGACCATGTCGCGCTTGAACACGATCCAGAGTGGCTCGTCCTGGATTACGGCGTGGCGGATGGTGCCTGGCCGGGGGTTCACCGGGTCGTCATCACCTGCGTCGGTCACAACGTAGTAGCGACCGTCGCGGCCACCTATGGCGTTGCGGCCGAAACCAATGCCGCAGTCAGCGAGGCGCTTGCGGTGGAGGTGCCACTCCGGGTCGCAGCGCCAGCAGTCATCAATGGGGTTGCCTGTTCCGCAGGAGAGGTAGCCGAGGGAACGACGGGCTGTGTGATTGTTAATCGTCCTGATCCATGGCAGCAT
The DNA here is from genome assembly GCA_029216955.1 of Iris pallida. Classification (NCBI taxonomy): domain Eukaryota; kingdom Viridiplantae; phylum Streptophyta; class Magnoliopsida; order Asparagales; family Iridaceae; genus Iris; species Iris pallida. Next base: position 6,502 of record JANAVB010027305.1, on the reverse strand, counting down.
TAGCAAAATTCAATATTTTGACTCGCAAGAATTATGAATAATTAAACATTACTAGACTTTCTAATGATGGGTTCGGAACAATGCCACAAAATTAGACTTGAGCTTCAATGCACGTCATAATCTTAAAGCAAGATGATTGTCATGAGCAGTTTAGCACAATAGTTCACTCCATTAGGCAAAAAACACTAGAAATGGACATCAATAGGGATGCAAATTATAAAAGGAGATTTTTGAGCATGAATATTAATCTATTTTACACTGACATGGAAAAAAAATGATATCTGGATCCATGTCATGATGGTTCCTGCAGCCGTGTCCTTATCGTGCAACATAGCTTGATTGCATATTGTATCCGTTCAAAAATGTACGTATACCGAATCTGTATGGTAGAGCATCATTAGTAAGGCTCATCAGATTCTAGATTTAGAATGTAGGAGCTCATTTTGTAGAATAGTAAGTCATCTCTAGTTCCAATTTCTACAATTTCGGTTTCATCCCACTCATAGGTGCTAAGGGCTGGACCACCCAATTTCTAGATTCTAGATTGTAGAAACTCATTTTGTAGAATAGTAAGTCCCAATTTGGAGCCCAACTTTCTAGATTCTAGAATTTACATTTTTTTTTCCACATCAATTTTTTGACCACACAATCTTTGGGACCGGAGCTCACTTTATCATTTCCTACTATTCTCGTACAAATTCAGCCCATTCTATTTACCTCTCTTTTTTAAAATTTTGGACCCCAAATTGCATTTGAGAGTCCAAACTACTAATGGTGCTCTAATGTATCCGTGTCAGTACTGTACCATAGAAAGCACAAAGCATGTTGCTCGATCAAGAGAAGAAACTGGAGATCAAAACAGAAGACTTGCATCAAAAGTTGTTATTATGGCATCTTCATGTGAGCCCACATTAATACACCACCACCACTATTGTGCCAGCAGCATCACATGGCCTAATCAATTATAAGGGTGGATTGAGCCCTTTGCAGTCACCAAACAGAGGAAAATAGAAGTGTCACTCCATAACTGCAGTACTATATGGAGAGGCTACCAACAATGAACAGGCGATAACAGACCCAATAAATGAAGTAATTCTTTGGTGAGAATGGAGAAAATAGAGTGAAGAAAAAACGTGAAAGGACAAAAAATAGGGACATAAATGTACCACCAAACCCTCCCAACAACCCCCACCCCACCCCCCTCGCGGCGAGGGGCACCCACGTGATTATGAACCAGGAGTGAAAGCTAAAAGAACATGCTGGTACTGACTACATGTGAAACTAACGGCAATTGAAGTAAATGAGGGATACAATGATGTTACACTACAGACAAGCTTCTTACCAATGGATCATAGAATATAGCAAGGTCAAGTTATTGCGTAAGAATTCGATTCTATACCATGCAATTTCTTTCTACAATCGGGATTACAACATAACTAGGTTCATATTTAAAATTTGAAGCAAAGTTGGTGACAATGAGATTGAACTCACGCAGTCAGAATGGGTTATGTCTCTACGTGTTGACCACTAAAGACAAGAGACTTTGACAGCACTTGATATAGCATAGATTTAAAACGTTACACAAACTAACAAATTCTATTAAATTTATTCTGCTTTTTTCAGTAAAAGAAAAAGTTTGCCATAAATAAAAGTATCTCAAACCATTTTTTTTAATTACAAAGGGACAAAAAAAGTGAAGGGACTTACATATGGACCTCGGAAGCAACGAGATCCGGATCGTCGACTGCGCCCACTACAGGTTCGCGCCCAAACCTGCCGAAAATTAAGAAAAAACGAACGCGCCACGACCAGAACAAGTCAGTCAATGACCATAATACCCTGATCCACAGTCAATTCGTGCTTATATCGCGAAACGAGAGAATGAGAGCAGTAATATAAAAATCTCCTCTCGGGAAACGAGATTTTAAAAAAAAAAATCACGCCAGGAACAGGAAAAGAAAGGTGCACTGCTCGATGTGGTCGGTGCACATGAAAAAGCAAAAGCTATTCGTTAAGCAACATAAACATTTCTGTAATTACAAATATTTCCGTACTACGTGAGTTTTATGCAAATTTGCTAAATCATAAGGTATTTTAACGTATATAATACAAAGTGTCACTAGAATTCACAAATATTAAAAATTTGTGTTTTATAAAGTACAAAATCACTAGAATTCACAAATATTAAAAATTTGTGTTTTATAAAGTAAAAAATCGCAAAATTAGAGAATTGGGCGACTCGTGAAAGGAAATTCTTCAACTTTTCACGGAATTGATGGTAAGATGGCGATAATTACGGATATGCCCCTCGTCGAAGAAAGCGAGAGGAATGTGACGAGACAAGCACCGGATCGGATCTGGACGGTGGTGAGAAGCGGGCCGGAACCGAGAAGAAACGGATCGTACGGTCCGGATCTCGGGGACAAAACATAAAAGGACGGCTCAGATTTTATGCGTAGGTGGAGTGTAAGCGTTGGGAACTCACTTCTCTGCAGTGGAAGAAGAAGAGGAAGAGGAAGAGGAAGTGGAAGCAGCTCCGACGGCTGGCGTTTCTTTGAGGCCTCTTCTCGCCATTGTTCCAATCCTGAAAAAAAAAACGGTGGATTTTTTATTATAAGTCCCTCAGTCAAATTTCAGTACAAGTTCCCAATTTTCTTTTTTCTTTCACTCAAACAAAGTCCAAAATTATTCAATAAATCAAAAAAAAAAAAATTGCAACATGAGAAAATTCCCTAATCAACAAACTCTAGCTCACATTCAATAAAAGAAACAGTGATTTTTTTTTTTATATAAGTGAAGTCCCTGATCAAATGTTAATGCAAAAAAAAATCACGAAACCTAAATTCGAAAAGAAGAGCAGCCATTAGTAGATTCCTAAAATGTAAATTTTCGTAATGGTGCCTCAAATAAATTTCAAGAAACCTAAATCTGCAACAAAAAAATTATTAGAAAACTAAATAACTCACAAAAAAAAATTCTACAACCCGAGAAAATTCCTAGCACAAAAGTAGTTAGTCCCTGCATCGAATGTTAATGCAAAAAAAAAAAAAAAAAATCACGAATCCTAAATTCGAAAAGAAATCCAGCCAAAAGTAGCTTCTTAAAATGTAAAAGTTCTTAATGGTTCCTCAAATAAATTTCAAGAAACCTAAATCTGCATCAAAAAAAAAATCCAAATAAATCACACAAAAATCTACATCCCGATATACTTCCTAGCACAGTCTCATACTAGTAACAACCAGAACTTCTCGGATCAACAAACTTCTAGCTCACGGAAATTCGGATCTAGACGCAAAAGAAGATGATTTCACTCCGAACCCAAACCCTAATCTGGAGATCGAGAGGAGGGAAGGATAATGTACCTAGAATCGGAGCTCCGCTCCCGCCCGAACCATCCGACGCCGCCGCCGAGGAGCACCAGGAGCGCCAGGACGAGCAGGGAAATCCACTTCACCGACGACTTCGCCATGGCCGCTTCTCTCTCTAGAAACACTCTCTCTCTCTCTCTCTCTTTCTAAAAATGTAGTGGAAGAGGAGGGAGGAGTCCAAGAAAAAGTGGAGTGGAGGCGCCATTTTTATAGAAGCTTCCGGTTCCACCACCCTCTGGTCGATCTTAACCAGTGGTTAATGGTTAATTATAATTTTTAATTGTTTTAGGTTTTTTTTTAATATTTGTGATTACTGGACCTAAACCACCACCGAGAGACCTGACCTAAAAGGTGGGTAACTGTCAGTAACGGATTCGGTTTGGACTTTTATCACATTAGCCCTTGAAAGTCTCACTATTGCAGTCATTAACTATTATCTATGCTGATTTAATATATTTTTTATTTATTTATTTATTTATTTATTTATTTATTCTCCTGTGGTGAATGCACAAAATATATCTAAAAATATTTCTCTACTATACTATTCGTGGATACGTGTAGATTAATTACTCGAAAATGGACAAACAATATATTATTGTTAGGTTTTGGTTGAAGAAAAAAAAAATGGTACAAAATTACAATACAACTTGGAAATTATAACAATTCAACTATAAATATTTTAAAAAGCGCAACCATGTTGCTACTATAAGAATTCGAAGAAAAAAGTAATTCTTGTTGGAACGATGACGACCACCATTGTTTAACATAAAATCTGATCATTTTTTGTTGATGTGCTTTCAGGAACCAGCATGTTCGAAGTTTTTGTCACCCTCGAATAAATGAGCTTCACTCGGAAAGTATTATAGGTTGTAAACTCTGTCCATGTTGTATGTATTCTCATGTATGCAGCCAAGAACAAAATTAGAGAATATATAGGAGAGCAAAATTTTCTAGCGGTCATAACTCTCTATGATGGACAGTTAATCTGAGAAATAAATCTTCATTAAGTGGATAGTTACCGTAATAACTTTCACTAAGTGGACAGTTAGAAAGTAGAAATGTCATCCATGAAGAACACTAAAATAGCCATGCTAGAACCCAGTTCAGCGAGAGCAACAACCAAGCTAGAATCCAAGTCTAGCAGAAACAACAACCACGCTGGAACCCATATCCTGCTGGAGCTGCAATCACACGGAACACATGTCCAGCGGAAGCACTGGTCGCATTGTGCGTACGTTGAACTATCATTGAACGGCACAATGATGCGCAAAATATCATCTCGCGTCCATTGCATTATGTACGAAGTGCGTATTAAAGCGTCACTTTACGCCTTTTGTCATGTCCGAGTGAGATATCATAAATGTCGAGATTGTAACTTTAGAGTTGAATTGTAGACAAATTTGAAGCAGTTTGACCTGAAAGTATGCCTTCAGTATAGCTTTGGTAGGAAAAAAAAAGTCAACGAATTACGGAATAAATTATGTATTTTTGAATATATAACAGTATATCGTCGATATGTCGATCTGATACTATTTTGGAGCGAATCATCAAATAGTGTCGGTAATTGAACACGAAACAAATCCCAACAGGAACCACCAAACTATCCTGGGCAACTAGAGAGATCAATACTTACGTGAGAATCAAATGTCAACGAATGTAAAATAAAATGACTTTATGCTGCTTTTAGTTTGCTACAAATGTTTATTTTATTTTCCAAACATATATTCGAATCGTTTAAATAATCTAGTCTTCGAAAGAATAAAGCTCCTTCTCCTCATCGTCAATTGTATAATTAGTATAGCTCACACCGTTATTTATTAAGTATTATAGATAATTAAACATTTCAATATGTCCTAATTACTATGATTTAATTAATGCGCATTCAAACCAATCTAGTCAGACCGTAACAAAACGCATCAAAACAAAAGACGAGGATTTTATTAATAATATTATCATTTCATTTTATTGAGAAAAAGTGGCCATGTTCCAAATGTTCTCCATCTTTTTTTTCTTTTTTCCTTTTAGAAGATACTACTAATTATTCGATACAAGGTCAAGTTTGTGTCAGCATAATTCCTAAGCTACCACATTGCTTGGATTCTTATTTGTACGAACTATAAGTTAAATGATTCCATCTCTAATTTTGAAGTTATTTTGTACAGAACTATTAGGTTTATGATTCCATCTCAAATTTCGTTGGGATTTATCTCATTTTGTTGGTCTGACCTGACGGAACATATTTGTGCACACACACGTTCCAGTGGACGATCTACTGATCTTCTGCCACTAAGTCAGAACTTGTATGCCTCTTATCGCTGCCATAAGGGTGGTTCGGATGTAACGTTTGTCTTTAAACATAAGTGTAGGCTAAACCTTGAAAACATATAATTGTATAAAGATAATAATAATACAAAAACTTGTCATTTCCTATCTTTTAATCTTTTATGGTTGCTACTAAAGCGAGAGAAAAGGACCAAAAAAACCCTTGTTATTTGTTATCCAAATATTGTTTATAATATATTAAACCCTTTAAAAAAAATTCCCTCCATTTTTACCAAATCATTAGTCATGGACTAGTGTTATCCCTATCAATCACAACCTAAAGTTTTGGAAATTATAGTGGATATTATTCAAAAGTAGTTTCTCTCGACACCTATATTTTGTTAAAGGTTATTTATCATGAAGCATAAGTTGTACAACAAAACGTGGGGCTCTAAAGTTGTCAAGTTTACATAATGGGCGAGCATTCGATCAGTTCGATTCAAACTGAACCAATTTTAAAAAAATCGAATAGAATCGAACATATTTTAAAAAACAAATTGAAGATAAGGTTGGAATGGATGAGAGCATATATCATAAATTTACAAAAATAGTAATATAAGAGATAATAGAACCAAAAATTTACCAAAAATATAGAGATTAATTTAATATATAATTCAGTTTTCTATTTGATTCGGTTCCCAAATTCTAAAACCGGAAAAATCGAAAAAAAAAAAACCTAAATTTAAAAAACTAAGGCCGAAAATCGAACCGTACTATAGAAAACCGAACCAAATTACTTTTTCGGTTCGGTTTCGGCTTAAAACAACAAATGCTCACCCTAGTATTTTATAGAGATAACATGTCATATATTT
>JANAVB010027304.1:0-27732 GCA_029216955.1 Iris pallida | reverse complement strand
TCATCCGGCGAGTATCTCGTAGATGGTCGACGATCCCTGTTGCTCCTTCTCAGTGGAGCCACTGGGCTGGCTGTATACCGACAGCTCCTCCCCTTCAGGAACTACCTCTCCGGCATGCTCATCCTCCTGAGGGACACCCTGACCACCATCAGCAGGCTGATGATCAAGGTTGGGAGCAACTCCATGTACCGGCTCCCCATAACTGGATCCTCCGCGATGTCCTCTGGAAACTGCTCGAAGCGAATGACTCTAACTCAGGCAATTCCTCAGCCTCAGAAGGCGTCTCGGAGTCCTGAGTGTTGGTCATGGTCTGATCCTCGACGAACACCACGTCCCTGCTTCTGTAGAGCTTTCCTTCCACTGGTCGTAGAGTCTATAGCCAACTCACCCGACCGTAGCCGACAAAGACGCATCGCTCGTCTTCGGCTCAAGTTTGGTCCTTTCGTCCTTCGGTACATGCACAAGGCTTACAACCAAACGCCCGCAGGTGACTGTATGACGGCTCTTTGCCGTACCATACTTTGTCAGGCACATCACCCTGCAAAGGAGCACTAGGGACAAATTATAATATAAGCAGCTGTGAGAAGAGCCTCACCCCAATAACTGCCCGGCAAGTTTGCTTCTGACAGCAAACACCGCACCCTCTCCATCAGTGTCCTGTTCATGCGCTCCGCTACCCATTGAGCTGAGGTGTCTTTGGCGGAGTCTTCTGGTGTCGTATCCCTTGCTCTCTGCAATACGCATCAAAGGGACCGATGTATTCGCCGCCATTGTCGGACCGAACACACAACAACTTCTTGCCCGTCTCCCTTTCAACGGAGGCCTGAAACTCCTTGAAAGTAGGCAGCACCTGATCCTTGGTCTTAAGGCATAGACCCAAACCTTCCTGGAACAGTCATCAATGAAAGTCACAAAGTAAGAAGCACCACCAAGAGTTTTACCTTCATAGGACCGCAGACATCCGAGTGAATCAACTCGAGCAACGCCGGCTTCCTCGAACTTGGGTGACTCTGGAAAGACACCCTACTTTGCTTCCCAGCCAAACAGTGCGTGCATTTCTCCAACTTTGTAGACTTGAGCCCCGGAATCACCTTTGTCACCAAGTAGCTCATCCCCTTCTCGCTGATATGGCCGAGCCGCCTGTGCCACAACTCGGTAGACGCATCACTGACTGCGTTCACCTCCTGTGCCCCCTGTGCGCTCCCCTCCATAGTAGAGACCGGACTTCTTGCTTCCTCTGGCAATCACCAACGAACCTCTGGAAAGCTTCCACTATATCCCGAAGAGACTGAAGAATCCCTCGTCATCCAACCTTCCAACCGACACCAGGTTGAAACGGATATCAGGGACATGACGAACATCCTTGAGAACAAGAACCGCACCCGTCTTCGTTCTCAAATGCACATCTCCAATGGCAACCGCCTTCGACACATCTCCGTTGCCCATCTTCAACACGCCACAGTCGCCTGTCGTGTAAGTGGCAAACAGTGCCCTATTGTGAGATACATGTGCTGAAGCCCTGAGTCCACCAGCCAGAATTGTCATCGCAGGCGAGGTTAGTAATGACCTCATCACCTACGACGATCACATCGCCTCCATGCGTCGAGGCCGCCGTGTAGTGTTCTCTTCTTGCTTCCCTTGTCGCCCTCTTCTCTCTCTTCCAAGCGAAACAGTTCCGCTTGATATGGCCCTTCTTACCGCAATGATAACACTCTGAGTCCTCGTACCGACCCTTGGACTTTCCCCCTCTTGTCTCTGCCACCCCTGGACCCCTGCTTTTGCCCTTCCGCGGCTCTCTGAAAAATGCCTCTGAGTGGTGGGATGTGGATGAAGTGCCCTGAGAACGTCTCCGCATCTCTCATTCAACACCCCGCTCTTAGCAAACTCCAGACTGACCACGCCCTCTGGAGCAGAAGAAGCGATCATAGATACTCGTACGGTCTCCCACGAGTCTGGCAAGGTACACAGCAGCCACAGTCCCTGAACTTCGTCGTCGAACTTGACTCCCATAGAAGATAACTGGTCAACCACGCCCTGGAAATCACTCAAGTGATCCGTAATAGACGCCCCATCCTTGTACCGCAGACCCATCATCGTTCGGATCAGGAACAACTTGTTTACCCCGGTCTTCTTCGCATACAAGGATTCCAGCTTATCCCACAACGTCTTCGCGTGCTCAATATTGGCAACGTGGTTGTACACGTTCTCATCAACAAACTGCCGTATGTACCCACACACCTGTATGTGCTCGAACTTCCAGTCCTCCTCGGATTTATCACTGGGCCTCTCGGATGCAAACACAGGTAGATGCAGCTTCTTGACAATAGCAAATCCTTCATCTTGCTCCGCCAATAATGATAGTTTGTGCATTGAGGTTCACCATGCGCACCGGCTTCGCGCCATCTCTCCTCTCTGGTTCCTCTGTCAACTCCTGACACCCTTTGAACCCAAAGCTCTGATACCACTCTGTTGGGAAAGAAGCGCGGAAACCTTTCCCCAAACCGGAGAGTACCTGCGAGAGGACCGAGCAAACAACGCACGAACCAAAAACAAACACACAAAACAATCCACGCAGACACAGAGAATTTTGACGTGGAAACCCTTGCGGGAAAAAAAACCACGGGACGATCGGAGTCCAACCCTGAGAAGCCTCCACTAATGGAATAGAAGAATTACACCTCTACAAACTCCTCCGATCCAAATCGGATCCCCACAACACTCAGAGATAAGAACAATGATTACAAGGCTACGAAGAACGAGAACGACGAGTAGAGATTACCCGAACACGATCTCCTCCGAATATCAACCTTCAATCCTCCGCCTTCTTCTCCGAAGTTGCAATGGCACTCTTGCCTCCTTCTCTCTCGAACTTGTGTTATGTTGCACTTGTGAATTAGGGTTGAGAAAACTCAATATATATCTCCCTAATCCCGCAACCAACCTGGACCGTTGGATTAGATCCAATGATGAAAACTCATCCAAAATCCCGCTTCAGCCCCCGACAACACAGAGTTCGGCCAGAACTCTGTGCGGGGCAGCCAGCACCTACTGGCCAAACGCTGGAACAACCAGACCGAGTTCGGCCAGAACTCGGCCTGGGACCGAGTTCGGGCCGAACTCGGATCCTCTGCTCCCAGAAGCTCCAGCAGCAGCAGCAGCAGCAACGTCGCCTACTTCCCGAGCTTCTCCGACTTCGGACGGCGCTCGTCGCACTCCGGGGTCTTCTCCACATAGGTTGGGAACCCACCCACTCCAACAAATAGGATCTACGGGAGAATAGAGTCGTGGGTTTGAACGAGTAAGAGAGGTTGGGTTTGAGTCTAAGTGTCATGGGCTTAAGTTATTGGGCTTGGGGTTGGCTTAAACAAACAACCAATAAACCAATAAAATTTAAATAACATGCATGGACTTCACAGAAGTAATTCCTTGAATTTATAAAAAAGTTGAAAATGATTGCCAAGAAGACTTTTTCAATGTTTCATCGGATTTTTATGATGGATTAGTAGGACGCTTCACAATTTGTTATAGTTTTTTTAAATAAAATTTATAACTTCTTTTATAAATTAAGAATAATTTTAATAATCCATTTTGTGTGGAAATTACAAAAGCTTTTTCGTAATTACAGTTTTCAAATTTTTTTATTGAAACTTTCAACAAAGAAGAAGCATATATATATATTATAATATATATATATATATATATATATATATATATATATTTTTTTTTTTTTTTTGGGAACAAGGTAAATTATTTCTGGAATCGCTCCCACTGGGATTCGAACTCCTGACCACTCGGGCCGCATGCATCTCTCTTAACCACTAGGCTAGAGGTCATTTGCATTATATATATATATTATATATATATATATATATATAAAATGAAACTTTCAACAAAAAAGAAGCATTAAAAAAACGGAAATTTTCATATAGAGCATTAAAATGTTACGAAATTTCACGTACAGCACAATCTTTCTGAAAATTATATAAAGCACAAGAACGCCCTTACGAAGGGCGTTCTTTTCAAAATATTTAATATTCCCTCACTCCGTTAACGTTAGCCCCCGTTTAAAAAAAATTATTAAAAAAGGAAAACGCCCTTAGCAAGGGCGTTCCCATTTAAATATATTATTTATACTTTCCGTCGTTAACCTCTGCCGTTAAGTAAGCGGGGGAAAAAAAATTATAAAATAAGAAAAACGCCCTTGCGAAGGGCGTTTTGTCAGAAATGACAGAAGGAAACGCCCTTCGTAAGGGCGTTTTCTCGACACGTGGCGGCGCGCGCGGTCACCTGACGCTGGCTGCACGCTGGCTGCTGGAGAATCAGACGCATGGCGCATTCTTGGACGCGTGGCGGACGCTGGCGCATTCTCGGCTGCGCAGCACTTTCACGTGGCGGGAGGCTGGCGCTGTCAGCTTTTTTCAATCATTTTTCGGCGTGGGCTGGCGCTGTCAGCTTTTGTCAGTCACTTTTGGGATGCAGCCTTTGACTGCATTGGTATATGTGGGATTCTATTGTTGTGTGTGTCATACAACTTTTTCAGTCACTTTTTGACTGAAATGTTTGAAATCGGGTGGGAAAAATGGATATAAGAAGAGGAAGAGTAGAAGAAGAAAAACAGAAGAGAAAGAAGAAGTAAGTCTTGCAGGAGAAAACCAACAGAAGCTAGAGAAGAAAAGGAAGAAGAAACAAGTAGTAAGTAGAAGATAGTGTTCATTGTGAACACGTTTTTTTGTTTAAATAATTTATATTGTAATTTTTATGGTAATTTTTATGCTATTTTTTTGTTACAGATGGCTAGTCCAAATGATGGAAAAATTCCCGGTGGTCCGTCAACTCCGACCATTTTACATGAACGACAATCTCATGTTTCTAAACTTGTATTTTCGGGAGAGGTAAAATGTTTTTTAGGTAATTAATTTTCTTTGTGTTATTTTTATTAAATTATACTAATGATGTATATACATATATGATTATATTATAGCGCTATGATTATCCTGAAGTTAAATTACGTGAGCATGGTGAGTGGCGATCATCGTGGGAGTTGACTGCACCCCAAAAGGTCTTGATATCGACTTTCGGTTTTGATCTTATTGACGCTATACGTATTAAGCGCCATGACAGAGACCTGATATTGAGCATCGTTGAGCGATGGTGGCCAACACGCAACACATTTCAGCTTCCTTTCGGGGAAATGACCATAACTTTAGCTGACACAGCCCAGATTCTAGGGTTACCTATCGAGGGTTACCCTATATATTTTTACGAGGGGTTGGATGCTTCAGATATCATTAGAACATACCTTGGTGTGGAGCCGCCAGATGATTAGGTGGTCGGAGTACTGTCAGAATGACTTGGCTCCGGTCCACTTTTATGCATCTCGATCGCATCGGCGATACGGCAGTTGTTGTCGATGATGCACGGGTATTTTTTTCTACACTAGTTATCTTTAATTTCTATTTAATATAATTGATATGAAGAGTTCAGTTGTTGTTAATTTTCAGGTGATTTATTGTACAAGAGCTTATTTGTTGTGCCTATGCGGTGCATTATATTTTCTGACGCAACAGGAAATATGATCAACGTCCGACTGCTACCATTTTTTGAAGATTTGGGTACACGCACAAAGCACGCATGGGGGCAGGCAGTATTAGCACATTTATATCACTCGATGACATCATTTGTGTCTAAGGTTTCTGGAGGTAAAACAGCAAAAAATATTTCTGGGTGTCTAACACTTATACAGGTATATTTATATTGCTGGTAGTACGTATTTATAAATTTTATTTATTTCGACCTCACATGTAAATTGTCTTTGTAGTTCTGGTGTTACGAGCACTTTGCTATTGGTAGGCCACTTACCATATATTGTGATCAACGAGTATATCCAGGAGGTCTTAAGTGGAATACTGAAAATGTAGATTATCAGCATGTTATCCACAAAGCGGTCTCTATATACCGGAATCAATTTGACATATTAACCGCGTTTGATGTTAGTTTATATTAATGTCCAAATTTACTTGAGTTATAAAATGTTAATTTTCGTGCATTCTCAATTTACTTGTTCAACGTTACGTAGGTTTTCTGGCAACCCCAATCTGTACCAGAAGATGTCTTGAATGCTACCCGGGGCATGAGTCTGCATCGATATTATATTATGTACAACGGATATATCATGTTTCATCCGGCTGATCGTGTTATGCGACAGTTTGGACTGAAACAGATAATACCTCTTGATCCTTTACCTTCTAACATTTCTAAAGCCAATATAGAACAGCGGGCGGCCCACTTTCTTACTGGTTGGTATTCCAAATTTACCACACATGGTATAGAACACATGTCTGAATTGATGACGCAGGTAGCGGATGGTAAGTTTTAAAATACTTAAGTTTAATTTTTAAATAATTATAAGGCGTTCGTTCCATGCACTCATATTTTTTTTGATATCTTATAGTGGCCGGTAACGAAGATTATGTACGTTGGTATGGACGTCCGCTAATGCAAAATCCAAGATATGTATTTGAAGAGCCCCGGTTCGAAGCACGAGCTATAGATGATCGGAGTCTGCGTGAGCACAGGGAACGTGTAGAATTAACGGTATTAGTTCATTTCTACATATAATATCATGGTAATTTTTGTTAAATTTACAACATTAATTAAGTATGTATTATAATATTCAGGTGGACTGTATGACTCAGATGTCCCAAGACCCCGGTGTGGATCCAACTGGAAAATTTGGGGAGGTATTAGAATATCTACGCCAGCCCCTCGATCCCGATTTTGTACCATTGAATGTCCCGGCCGATCACCCCGTAGGTATTGTCAGGCAGAGGCATGCACATCCCCGTAGGCCCAAGTCACATGATGACGCAGGCCCCTCATATCCTTGTGCTGGTACCTCGGATCCTTATGCAGGCCCCTCACGTCCTTATGCTGGTACCTCGGATAGTTACGAGGGGGCATCCGAGAGTTATCATGGAGCATCCCAGAGTTACGAGGGCACGCCGCAGGACACTTCTCATGCCTTCGATTGGGATTATTACAAGCAGACGACGGGGTATTCACTGTTTGGTCCAAGCCATCTTGATCCAAGTAGCCAATTTTATTCGACTCCATCAGTGCTACCTTCACAAGTGGAGGACCACCGGAGATCACTGAGGAAAGAAGAAGAAGGCTAGGTCTAAGGCAAGTAGACCGTAGAGACTATAGAAGGGACAATAGAGGCGGGTAGTTTATTTTATTTCTTTGAGAAATCATGTATGAAGGGAGTTCATGTTATTTCAAATAATAAATTATGTTTTTACATTCCAAGGCACTTATTGTCATCTCTATAAACTTCATTCTCCCAAGATTTGCCAACATAGATCAAATATATCCAGGAGGAAACTAAATGACTAAGAAATTTGAAAGAAAATTAACCTACACCTACACTTCAAACTATGTCATAATTAGAAAAATTAATAAACACTAAAAATATTAAAAAATACTACAATACAATCACTCAAGATACAATAATTATTGCATCGGTTGATTTGTGCATGTTCTTTTGTTGTGTCCTATCCCGCCACAAATCGTGCAATGGAGATCCCTTGTCGCCAGCTCTCGCGTCATAATACGGTTCTTCTTAGGTCTTCCAGCTCTGCGTCCAACAAGTGGTACTCCTATTTGACCTCTTACCAATTCACTTTGAGGGGTGTAGGGGGATGGAATTGGTTCCATACGTGGCAAATATACACTTCTAAGTGTTGTAACTGAAAATTCAACAGGATAAAAACTTTCCACTGTATAGTTGGATGAATGACAAGCATAACAAGCATGTACACATGGTAATAGAGTATGTTGCCACCGACCACATGTGCAACATTTACGGTCTAGCTGAACCACATAGCATCTACTTGTTGCATGATCAAATATTTCAAATAATAAATTATCAAAACGCAACAACTGTAAATGGTGTGCCTCTCTCATGATACGTGTCATAGTCTTAAGCATTCTTGGACAAAAGTCTGTTTGCATATTTTCAGCATTTGTTCGATGCTTGTCATGCAATGTTATAATTTTAGCTCTAATACCATCAAGCAAAGTTGTTATCGGTTTGTCACGCAAACTTTTTATCCAACCATTAAAACATTCAGCAATATTTGATGTGTTGATATCTAATCGTGGACATGGTGCATAAGCAGTGATCCAGTGCGAGAAAATACGATTTTCATCATTTGAACCTACAAGCCAATTGAAAACATTTATATCTGCAGATTTTATTCTCTCGAACCACTCGTTCGCATCAACCTCATTATAGGATCGGGCAAGTTTATCTAACCATTCTAGATACTTTCGCGAACCCGAACCAGAAAAATGACCTTTCATATTTTGTTTGAAGTGTTGAATGCAAAAAAAATGGGGAGAGTTTGGAAAAATTTCTCGCATTCCACGAATTAATCCTTTCTGCTTATCTGATATAAAAGAAATACTATCCCATCGTTCAAAAAAACTTTCAAAAGACATTTTCAAACAATTCAAAAACCATGTCCATGAATCAGTATTTTCTTTTTCAGCAACACAATAAGCAATGGGATATAATTGGTAGTTTGGATCGTGAGCACATGCAACAAATAAATTACCTTGATATCTAGATGTAAGAAAAGTAGCATCAATGCTAATAACAGGTAAACAACCGCTCAAAAAACCATCAATACAAGCTTTGAAACAAATAAAAATTCTTTGAAATTCATTATTTCCAACTGTTTTTAGAAAACATTTGCTTCCTGGATTGGTTTCCATAATTGTAAATCCATATTTTTCAAGACTACCATACGCATCAATGTAACTACCGTTAATTTCTGATAATGCAAGTTCCTTAGCTCTCCAAGCTTTGGAATATGTAATATGCAAACGATGGTCTCTAAGTATATCACGCACAATATGTGCTGGACTATAGGAGTTGTCATCTCTAATTTTACCAATTATTTTATTTCTTACCCATGCGGTAGTAGCTAGTGGATGATGTCCTCCTATAGATCCACCTGAACATGAATGCCTTGCTTCAAATGTACGAATTTCAAAAGTATTACCGTTGCCGACGGCTCTAGCATATACTCTCCAACAACAATTTGGAGAATCACAAGTATATACAATTCTATGGGATTATTATGTTTAGATGAACAAGTAAAATTATATCTAATTGCTAGATCAGAAATAAAATTTCTAAATTCAGATGGAGAATTAAATGATTTACCAACAAATAATTCGGAAGTGGAAGAATCTAAATTATCATCATTTGACAAATAATAATCTAAATTTTCAACTAAATCATCACTATTTTCATCATCAACATCCATATTTTCAGTGTTAATGTTCTCTTCAATTTGGTCCACATTGCTAGGGCCGGCACCAAATTGATCTTCCAGGATTGGTTGACTACTGGAAATAATATTTGTGGTAGTATTTGATACCGAGGAATTAATGTAAATTTTAATGCAAGATGAACTTAAACAATTTTGAACAACAAAATTCCATGCTTCCTCACTATCTACTACTAAAAAAGTATCTGTAAAAAACCACCTTATTGTAAAATCATAACTAATAGAAAAACGATCACTAATAATATTACGTAAACTAGCTAGTGAAATATTATAATAAGTAGAAATAAGATGAGTACTACCTCCTTGATAAGATAATCCATCTAGTATACCTCCATGGTAGCAAATTATTGTTAAATTTGGATCCATTACCACAAACTTGTAACCTACGATGCTAAAAACGAAGATGAAGAACAGCTTCTGACTTCTGAACTGAAGAATATGTTGAGACTTCTGAACTGAATAACTTACGTCCACAATAAAAGATGAAGAAGAAATGTTAGAAGAAGTGAATGTGAACCTCTTCCTCTGAACATTGCTATATATAAGATGAAAAACTTACCGTTTAAAATTATTCGTTGGCTACTGAATTAACGTGATGGTGAACGTTACCTATCCTATATTCTAGGTTAACGTTAGCTAGTGAGCCACTTTATATCCCGACCACTTTATATCCCATCTTATATCCCATCTGTATGAGCGGGAAAAAAAACAATAACTACAGAAAGATTCTACTTTATATCCCATCAATTCTATCCGTTTAATAAAAAAAGCTAACGGCCGAAAAAAGCTAACGGAAATTTCATACATTTAAATAAGTTAACGTAAGTTAACGGAAGTTAACTAAAAAAAAAATACTGGACGGAGTTAAGTAAGTGAGAAGGAGGATAATAATTAAAAAAATAAAACGCCTATACTAAGGGCGTTTTGGTGCTGTATACGAAATTATCCGAAACTTGTTGCTTTGGTTGAAATTTAATAAATATTTGATGCTTTATATGAAAATTTCCGTTAAAAAAATTATTTATCGATGGCCTTGAAGAATGTGCCATTCAACTTCAGATCAGATCATGTTTTCTTGGCTATCTCCTTGTCATGTCTGCCAAACCTTACGCGTCCCGTGCAGGAAGGCGAGAAGAAGATGTTCACAGCCCATAAAAGAACAACATGATTTTCATACACATTTGGATTACAAGCCACTTCGTCTACGTGCATTATAACATCCAGTCGAGAAACAAATACTAAACAATTGCTATCAGTTTGACCTCATATTCTAATTACGTATGTAGCAGAGTTGTGCATTACACAATAGTTCGACAAGGGTTACAAACAATCGAAAGAGTACAGTGACAAGCAGCCATATGCACTGGCGGACGCACATTAAGCGAAGTGGGGTCAGTTGATCCCACCCAATTTTTTATTATTTTTAATATATATAAGGTCAAAAAATATAATTAGGCTTTCCAGACGGCTCTCTTTTCTGTCCCAATTCTCATTCCTAATATTTTTTTAATGAATAACTCCATTACTAAAATGATTTAGTCATATTTGTGTCACTGTGTGTATATGACTTAGAATAGAAGAAGATAGCTCTTCACTGAGCTTATATATATTACAGATTTTGATGACATTAAGGCCTCAAAAGCCAAATGATGAGTCACTGTGTTAGCCATTCCAGGTGGGTAGGCAATTGAGATTCCATTTTAGTTAGAAGTAGTTGCCCGTCCTTCTATAACACGACGGACCCTTCAAAGTGTATCCATCTTCTTGAATTGAGTGGCATCTATGAGGGGCTTACAGTCACCTTCGAGAAGCACATTATACAACATTTTTGTTTTACAGAGTTCAAGAGCGACTCAGAGCTAGGAACGGAGCTAGGATTCTAAATTAGGGTGGACTAGGTTAGGTTGTGGTAGGTTGGCTATGGATACACTCATATAAAAAAATATATAAAATATATATATATGAAAATAATGGTTGGGGGAGGGGGGGTGTTCATGGAACGATGTGAATGCAATTTGGAACACACCTTCAATTATCACAACAAACGGCATCTCCTCCCATTTTGCGTTGAGGTAAGCATCATCAAAGTTAATCTTCCAATAATTTTTTTGGAGATGGTCGCCATGATATCAGTGTATTTAAAGTTGAAGCCAGATTGGTGGGAGAAACTCGATTTGCATAGTAAGCTTCATATGCCTCTTAAAGTCTGGTAGCTTCACTGATGATGTATATTTATGTTACAAATTGCGGAATGATGAAATATCACATCATTCCTAGTCTTCCATATAGCCCACGTATAGTAGAAGGAAGAGGTCACTGAGTAGAGATCAGCAGCAGAAAAGAAGCTTTGAATTATAGGTTCTTGAACATTGAGTGTGCATTGATACTTTGATGAACACTTGGTAAACCATCACATGCATTCTCTGTAATAGTGCAGTATTCCGATCCGCAAGATGCCTTAGATGGATAGTTGGTTCGATAAACCTTTTTGGACTTGGGATTATGCGAAGGATCGCTTTGAAGGCTATGCGATCGTGGTGGGAATCGTCTTATGAATGTGAGCAGCGTTGAACCATTCGAAGATCCTTTTGCTTCATGCTTAATAAAATGACTGTATGCTATGTTTACTCTTTGAGTTGCTGAATGACACCTTGCATGAAAGTCAGAAAGATAATAAAAGATAATTAATCACATGACCCAAAAGCTGTTGCGAACTATTTCAACGAATTCACTACAACAAATATGGCCTACAATAGCAATATTTCTATAGCGTTCAAGTGTCCCCGCTATAGAATATTAACAACAATATTCAAAGTGTAACCATCTTCTTGAATTGAGTGGCATCTATGAGGGGCTTACAGTCACCTTCGAGGAGCACATTATGCAACATTTTTGTTTTACAGAGTTGAAGAGCGACTAAGAGCTAGGGACGGAGCTAGGATTCTAAATTAGGGTGGACTAGGTTAGGTTGTGGTGGGTTGGCTATGGATACACTCATATAAAAAATATAAAATATATATAAAAACAAAAAGGTTGGGGGGGTGGGGGCTGGAGCCCACCACAGCCCCTAGGTAGCTCTGCCCTGCTTAGAGAAACACCTTCATCTTCTAACAAACTGCCCCTTCATGGAACGATGTGAATGCAATTCGGAACACACCTTCAATATTATCACAACAAATGGCATCTCCTGCCATTTTGCATTGAGGTAAGCATCATCAAAGTTAATCTTCCAATAATTTTTTTGGAGATGGTCGCCATGATATCAGTGTATTTAAAGTTGAAGCCAGATTGGTGGGAGATACTCTATTTGCATAGTAAGCTTCATATGCCTCTTGTAGTCTGGTTGCTTCACTGATGATATATATTTATGTTACAAATTACAGAATGACGAAATATCACATCATTCCTAGTCTTCCATATAGCCCACGTATAGTAGAAGGAAGAGGTCACGTAGAGATCAGCAGCAGAAAAGATGTTGGTGTTTTAGCCTTTGGACTAGAAAAGATAGTCCCACATCGGCTACACCAAATGGTGAGTATCTCAAATAATGCATTGCTTGTGTTGAGGTGTGCACATGAGGTGTAGTGGGGCACAAGTTTGTGCCATGTGGAAGTATTTTCCTAGAAGGAAAAAGGATTAAATCCAACAAGGATGCAAGTTAATTTTTGTTGTGCGGACTCGGACTCGGACGCGGACTCCAAGATGTCTCGTGCATGCACGGGAGGGTTCGGGGGGTAGGCGTGGACTGGCACACTTCTATGCTGATTGTGGGATGATC
The DNA here is from genome assembly GCA_029216955.1 of Iris pallida. Lineage (NCBI taxonomy): Eukaryota > Viridiplantae > Streptophyta > Magnoliopsida > Asparagales > Iridaceae > Iris > Iris pallida. The sequence continues at coordinate 14,595 of JANAVB010027304.1, read as the reverse complement.
TAAAATATCAAACTCTATTTTTGAGTATTGGTATTTTAGTCCCACATCGGATAGGAGAAGAGGTGAAGTCTCAACTCCACTCTATAAATAGAGCCCCTTGGCCTCCTTTGAAAGATGCACCAAGAAGAGAGTTGAGGGAGTCTGTTAAGTCCAGGAAGCCCGTTCAAGTCTCAAATATTGACTTACGAGCGTTCCAGAAGTTCTCCTGAACTTGCTGGTTCCTGGGAGCTTATCCGTACTGCGGGTATAGTTGAGCGCCGGTGTTCAACACCCCAGCGAGATCCGCTCTTCTTCTTCCTTCCTCTTTCTGTTGCCTTCGAGAATCTGAGACTCAACTGTTGTTGATCATCTCTTGTTGCCTTCGAGAAACCGCTATTGCAAACGCGATTCGATTATTTTTAATCGTTTAGGCTACGCAATCATTATTTGTCTTTTTTAGGGATTGCAATTAGCATTATTTGCATCTCTTTTTTAGGGATTGCAACTGCATTCTTTGCATCTCTTCTTAGGGATTGCAACTGAGTTTTTCCATCGATTGTTTGCAAATAGACTAACAATCTCAAAGCTATACGATTCGATGGAAAACACTCGTGCTTCGCTTGTCGATACCGGCTTTAACAAGTTGGAGAAATTCGACGGCGAACACTTCCAGATCTGGAAGCGAAAGGTGACTCTAAACCTTCAACTCGTGGATGTTGATCACGTGTTGGATGAGGAAGAACCAATCGTTCCAGCAACAGGATCTGCTGCTGTTCTGGCCGCTGCTACGAGCAAGCAGACGAAGTGGAAAAAGGATAACAGCATATGCAGGCTGCTGATCCTGAATTCCATGAAAGACTCTCTGGCCGAGTCCTACACAAAGAGGACTTCTGCCAAAGAGATCTGGGAGTCCGTGGGGAAGCTGTATGACGACGACGAGGCCCGGTCGAAGATGTTCATGGTTGAAAAATACCACAAATGGGTCTTTGAAGACGAGAAGACCATGCTGCCCCAAGTGAAAGAGTTCCTGAAGCTGCGCCAGAAACTGGAGGACGATAGCATGCCCCTCGTCGACAAGTTCGTCGTTGGAGGGATCGTGGCAAAACTTCCTCCAGGATGGAGCAACATCTATGCAAGGATGCATAGGAAGAAGATGGAGATTAGCCTGGATAATCTCCTCAGCGAGATTCATGTTGAGGACGAGATGCGCTCTCAACAGAAGTTGGACATCCTGTCCAAGCAACTAGCAACGGCGAATCTGGTTCAAGCCACCAGAGAGAACAAAGGGAAGCAGGCGGCTTCTCACCACAAGAAGAAGGACTTCTCGAATCTGAAAGTGAAGGGTCCAGGATTCAAGCAACAGAAGTCCAAGTCCCATGTGACTTGCTTCAACTGTGGCAAGAAGGGTCACTATAAAAGTGAATGCAAGTCCAAGCCCAAAGAGCAAGGTGAGCCTAACAAGGTTTCTTTGGTTACTAATCAGGTTGCCATGATAGCACAGGTTGCAACTGTGGGGGCAGACTTGGACTGGTGGATAGACACTGGCGCGACATGTTATGTCTGTTCAGACAAGGACTGGTTCGTCTCCTATGAGCCTACTTCCGAGAAAGTCATGATGGCGAACCAGGCACAAGCTGAAGTACTGGGGATCGGGACGGTGGAGCTGAAGCTTACATCGGGGAACATTCTGACGCTTCAAGGTGTGAAGCATGTTCCTGCAATCGCAAAGAACCTGATCTCTGGGAGCCTGTTCTGTAACGCAGGCTTGAGGATGGAAATCAATGCTGGCCAAATGGTGATGTCCAAGAAGGGTACTTTCTTCGGGAAAGCTTTTCAGACTGAAGGAATGTACAAAATTCAGCTTGTTGTAACCCAGCATAATAATGTCAATGCTATCACTAGTTTGAATTACTCTCTTGAGTTGTGGCATAATAGACTAGGACATGTTCATTGTAAGCGAATAAACAAAATGTCTAGTCTAGGACTTATCTCCAAGTGTGGGGGTAAGGTAGAGAAATGTGAGATATGTGCTCAGACGAAGATCACTAGGAAACCCTTCCTCAGGGTCCATCGAAGCACAGATCTTCTGGAGTTGGTTCACTCAGATATCTGTGACTTCAAACAATTCTCTACAAAGGCCGGGATGAAGTATTTCATTACTTTCATCGATGACTTCTCCAAGTATGCCTTCGTCTATTTACTCAAATCTAAAGACGAAGCATTCGAGAAGTTCAAGGAGTTCAGGGCCGAGGCTGAACGGCAAACTGGACAACAACTCAAGAGGCTGAGGAGTGATCGAGGTGGGGAATATAGGTCTCATGAATTCTCATCATTCTGCAAAGAACATGGAATCATCAACGAGACGACGGCTCCGTATTCTCCACAATCCAACGGAGTAGCAGAAAGGAAGAACAGAACGTTGACAGAGATGATGAATTCTATGCTGTTGACTGCGGGTCTCCCAAAGTGCTATTGGGGAGAAGCTGCATTAACGGCCACTTTCATTCTGAACAGAGTGCCGTATGCAACTTCCGACATAACTCCTCATGAACTCTAGTTCAAAGTCAGACCCAACCTGAATGTCATTCGAGTGTAGGGGTGCCTGGCTTATGTGAAGCTCCCGGATCTAAAGATTCAGAAGCTGGGGACAAGGACTACTAAGGCGATCTTCCTGGGGTATGCCGAGAAGAGTGATGCTCGAAGATTCCTTGATATCGAGTCAAAACATATCATCGAATCTCGCGATGCTGAATATTTTGAAGAAAAGTTTGCAAGGCACAAGAACATTGTTCTCGCGGACATTCCGGAGAATAATGAGGGTGCGGAGCAGACAGAGATCTTTATCGAACCAGTAGTCCAAGATGGAGTTGTTGTCGAGGAGACACCAGCTGAACCAGAACTCGCTGAGCCGTCAACTAAGCGAGCGAGGAGGCCGAAAGACTTCGGAGATGACTTCGTCACCTATCATGTGGAAGCAGATCCGCTTACCTATGATGAGGCGATGAAGACCAGAGATGCTATATTCTGGAAGGAGGCGATTGACAACGAGATTGACTCAATCACCTCCAATAACACATGGGTATTGGTCGACCTACCAGAAGGAGCAAGACCCATCGGATGCAAATGGATCTTCAAGAAGAAGATGAAAGCAGATGGAACCATTGACAAGTTCAAGGCCAGGCTAGTGGCCAAGGGGTTTGCTCAGAAGCAGGGGATCGACTACTTTGACACTTATGCTCCAGTAGCTCGGATGACAACTATCAGATTGTTAATTGCTTTAGCAGCAATACACAAGCTGGTGATACATCAGATGGATGTGAAAACGGCATTCCTTAATGGCGAGCTGACCGAAGAGATCTACATGCAACAACCAGAAGGTTTTGTCGTCAGAGGTCTGGAAGACAAAGTCTGCAAGTTGATGAAGTCTCTGTATGGTTTGAAGCAAGCTCCCAAAATGTGGCATGAGAAGTTTGACAAGGTGATAAGGTCAAATGGCTACAGGGTCAGTGAAACAGACAAGTGTGTCTATACGAAGTTTGCTGACGGAAGAGGAGTAATCGTTTGTCTATACGTGGACGACATGCTAATCCTAGGTACGGATTTAAGCTGCGTCACAGAGACAAAGAAATTCCTCTCGACCAAGTTCAGTATGAAGGACTTGGGGGATGCCGACGTAATCTTGGGGCTCAAGATCATCCGGACAGGCACTGGAATAGCGCTGTCACAGTCTCATTACATTGAGAAGATGCTCTCTCGCTACGGGTATCAAGATCTTCCTATTATTGATACACCGTACAGGAGTGATCTGAAACTGGAGCCAAATTCGAAGGAGAGCGTCAGGCAGTTGGAGTACGCTAGCGTCATCGGAAGTTTGATGTACGCTACTACTGCCACAAGGCCTGACATAGCCTTTGCAGTGGAAATGTTGAGTCGATTTACGAGCAATCCAGGCGTAAAGCATTGGAAAGCTGTGAAGCGTGTTATGAGATATCTCAAGAAGACTCAGACATATGCACTATACTACAGCGGAGATCCGTCAGTAGTGGAAGGCTTCAGTGATGCTAGCTGGTGTTCAGAGGTGGAGAGCGAATATTCCACAGGTGGATATGTGTTCGCCATGGGTGGAGCTGCTATATCGTGGAAGTCGAAGAAGCAGACTATATTATCTCGCTCCTCCATGGAATCTGAATTCTTTGCATTGGACGCTGCAGCAGATGAAGCAGAGTGGCTTCGGGAGCTCATGTATGACCTTCCAATGGTTGGGGCTCAGATACCGACGATTCCGATATACTGTGACAACCAGGCGGCAGCAGCAGTGGCATCAAATGAACTCTTTAACGGGAAGAAGAGGACTGTGCGGTTGAAGCACAGAGCAGTGAACGATCTCATAAAAAGGGGCGTCATTGCAGTGATCGATGTTCGGAGTCAGGAAAACCTGGCGGATCCGTTCACGAAGGGTCTCAAGCGTCAGCTGGTCGAGGACACAGCAAGGAAGATGGGCTTGAAGGCATTCTAATATTGTGTCATTATAATCCTATTAATAAATTTTATGTTATTGGTTCAAAGAGAAATCTACCAGATATCTAATTTTTTGATTCAAGGGAGGACTATTGACTGGAAAAATATTAGTTAACAGTGGGCACTTGTTCTGTGGAACATGTAAGGGTTTCGGACCCAGAACCACTGTTGTCTACTATGAATTTTCTACGGAAAATTGATCCTGTGAGAAGGATGGCATAATGCCTTAATGAGTTCTCAGACTGAGTGAAGGTCTGTTATGCTTTACAGGAAGCATGGTGGCGCAACAACCACAAAGGAGTGTTACAACTCCATGCTACAGTGGGGTGACTCCACCATGAGGTTCCCAGGTAGGGGTAATGCCTCGGCTTTGTTAGCCAAGTTACAGGCGGCGTAGCACCGCATATAGGCAGGTAACCTAATGTTGCATAATCGTAATAAAGAGATGTAGGCAGCACTACAAAGAGGCCGGTGTCCTCATGTTACAGTGGCATGACATCACGATGAGGTACCCAGGTAGGGGTAAAGCCTCGGCTTTGTAAGCCATGTCATAGTGGCGTAACACCACAAGGGAGCGCAAGGCTTCATGCTGGGTAGTTTGGCACTACAAAGAGGCTTGAGACCTCATGCTACAGTAGTATGACACTACGATGAGGTTCCCAGGTAGGGGTAATGCCTTGGCTTTGTCAGCCATGTCATAGCGGCGTAGCACCGCAAAGAAGCGCAATGCTTCATGCCAATGACTCTTTATATAGAACTCACCTATAGTGTATGGACAGAGATATCAGGCCGTCTCTTGAGGGTAAACTTCTAGACGCCCAAAAATTATACACTGAAACCAGACTGGCACAAGGCCTTCAATGTGCAGCCAGAAGCACAGTTGATGTCACTATGTGAGTAGGAAGAATTGCAGTTATGGTACAGAATTCAAGGCTTAGTCCATTCTTGTATCATGCTGTTATTTAACCTATGCGGGAAGATTCAAGTCGTAGCAACATCTCTCCTAATGCATGATGGACAATCACTGTGGGGAACGCTCAACCCATATATTGAGATATGTGGGGGATTGTTGGTGTTTTAGCCTTTGGACTAGAAAAGATAGTCCCACATTGGCTACACCAAATGGTGAGTATCTCAATATAATGCATTGCTTGTGTTGAGGTGTGCACATGAGGTGTAGTGGGGCACAAGTTTGTGCCATGTGGAAGTATTTTCCTAGAAGGAAAAAGGATTAAATCCAACAAGGATGCAAGTTAATTTTTGTTGTGCGGACTCGGACTCGACGCGGACTCCAAGATGTCTCGTGCATGCACGGGAGGGTTCGGGGGGTAGGCGTGGACTGGCACACTTCTATGCTGATTGTGGGATGATCTAAAATATCAAACTCTATTTTTGAGTATTGGTATTTTAGTCCCACATCGGATAGGAGAAGAGGTGAAGTCTCAACTCCACTCTATAAATAGAGCCCCTTGGCCTCCTTTGAAAGATGCACCAAGAAGAGAGTTGAGGGAGTCTGTTAAGTCCAGGAAGCCCGTTCAAGTCTCAAATATTGACTTACGAGCGTTCCAGAAGTTCTCCTGAACTTGCTGGTTCCTGGGAGCTTATCCGTACTACGGGTATAGCTTTGAGCGCCGGTGTTCAACACCCCAGCGAGATCCGCTCTTCTTCTTCCTTCCTCTTTCTGTTGCCTTCGAGAATCTGAGACTCAACTGTTGTTGATCATCTCTTGTTGCCTTCGAGAAACCGATATTGCAAACGCGATTCGATTATTTTTAATCGTTTAGGCTACGCAATCAGCATTATTTGCATCTCTTTTTTAGGGATTGCAATTAGCATTATTTGCATCTCTTTTTTAGGGATTGCAACTGCATTCTTTGCATCTCTTCTTAGGGATTGTAACTGAGTTTTTCCATCGATTGTTTGCAAATAGACTAACAAAAGAAGCTTTGAATTATAGGTTCTTGACCGTTGAGTGTGCATTGATTCTTTGATGAACACTTGGTAAACCATCATATGCATTCTCTGTAACAGTGTAGTATTCCGATCCGCAAGATGCCTTATGATGGATAGTTGGTTCGATTAAGCCTTTTTGGACTTGGGATTATGCGAAGGATCGCTTGGAAGGCTATTCGATCGTGGTAGGAATCGTCTTATGAATATGAGTAATGTTGAACCCTTCGAAGATCCTTTAGCTTCACGCTTAATTAAAGAATTGTATGCTATGTTTACTCGCTGAGTTGCTGAATGACACCTTGCATGAAAGTCGCAAAGATAATGAAAGATAATTAATCACATGACCCAAAAGCTGTTGCGAACTATTTCAATGAATTCACTACAACAAATATGGCCTACAATAGCAATTTTTCTATAGCATTCAAGTGTCCCCGCTATAGAATATTATCAATAATATTCAAAGTGTATCCATCTTCTTGAATTGAGTGGCATCTATGAGGGGCTTACAGTCAACTTCGAGGAGCACATTATGCAACATTTTTGTTTTACAGAGTTGAAGAGCGACTTAGAGCTAGGGATGGAGCTAGGATTCTAAATTAGGATGGACTAGGTTAGGTTGTGGTGGGTTGGCTATGGATACACTCATATAAAAAATATATATAATATATATATTAAAAAATGGTTGGGGGTGGAGGATGGAGCCCACCACAGCCCTTAGGTAGCTCTGCCCTGCTTAGAGCAACACCTTCATCTTCTAACAAACTGCTCCCTTCATGGAACGATATGAATGCAATTTGGAACACACCTTCAATATTATCACAACAAACGGCATCTCCTCCAATTCTGCGTTAAGGTAAGCATCATCAAAGTTAATCTTCCAATAATTTTTTGGAGATGGTCGCCATGATATCAGTGTATTTAAAGTTGAAGCGAGATTGGTGGAAGATACTCGATTTGCATAGTAAGCATCATATGCCTCTTGAAGTCTAGTAGCTTCACTGATGATATATATTTATGTTACAAATTATGGAATAACGAAATATCACATCATTCCTAGTCTTCCATATAGCCCACGTATAGTAGAAGGAAGAGGTCACTGAGTAGAGATCAGCAGCAGAAAAGAAGCTTTGAATTATAGGTTCTTGACCGTTGAGTGTGCATTAATTCTTTGATAAACACTTGGTAAACCATCACATGCATTCTCTGTAATAGTGTAGTATTCCAATCCGCAAGATGCCTTATGGTGGATAGTTGGTTCGATGAAGCCTTTTTGGACTTGGGATTATGCGAAGGATCGCTTGGAAGGCTATGCAAACGTGGTGGGAATTGTCTTATGAATGTGAGTAGTGTTGAACCCTTCGAAGATCCTTTAGCTTCACGCTTAATAAAAGGACTGTATGCTATGTTTACTCATTGAGTTGTTGAATGACACCTTGCATAAAAGTCGAAAATATAATGAAAGATAATTAATCACATGACCAAAGCTATTGCGAACTATTTTAATGAATTCACTACAACAAATATGGCCTACAATAGCAATTTTTCTATAGCGTTCAAGTGTCCCCGCTATAGAATATTATCAACAATATTCAAAGTGTATCCATCTTCTTGAATTGAGTGGCATCTATGAGGGGCTTACAGTCACCTTCGAGGAGCACATTATGCAACATTTTTGTTTTACAGAGTTGAAGAGCGACTCAGAGCTAGGGACGGAGCTAGGATTCTAAATTAAGGTGGACTAGGTTAGGTTATGGTGGGTTGGCTGTGGATACACTCATATAAAAAATATATAAAATATATATATATAAAAAAAATGGTTGTGGGGTGGGGGCTGTAGCCCACCACAGACCCTAGGTAGCTCTGCCCTGCTTAGAGCAACACCTTCATCTTCTAACAAACTGCCCCCTTCATGGAACAATGTGAATGCAATTTAGAACACACCTTCAATATTATCACATCAAACGACATCTCCTCCCATTTTGCGTTGAGGTAAGCATCATCAAAGTTAATCTTCCAATAATTTTTTTGGAGATGGTCGCCATGATATCAGTGTATTTAAAGTTCATGCCAGATTGGTGGGAGATACTCGATTTACGTTGTAAGCTTCATATGCCTCTTGAAGTCTGGTAGATTCACTGATGAAATATATTTATGTTACAAATTATGGAATAACGAAATATCACATCATTCCTAGTCTTCCATATAGCCCACGTATAGTAGAAGGAAGAGGTCACTGAGTAGAGATCAGCAGAAAAGAAGCTTTGAATTATAGGTTCTTGACCGTTGAGTGTGCATTGATTCTTTGATGAACACATGGTAAACCATCACATGCATTCTCTGTAATAGTGTAGTATCCCGATCCGCAAGATGCCTTATAATGGATAGTTGGTTCGATAAAGACTTTTTGGACTTGGAATTATGCGAAGGATCGCATGGAAGGCTATGCGATCGTGGTGGAAATCGTCTTATGAATGTGAGTAGTGTTGAACCCTTCGAAGATCCTTTAGCTTCACATTTAATAAAAGGACTGTATGCTATGTTTACTCGTTGAGTTGTTGATTGACACCTTGCATGAAAGTCGGAAAGATAATGAAAGATAATTAATCACATAACCCAAAAGCTATTGCGAACTATTTCAATGAATTCACTACAACAAATATGGCCTATAATAGCAATTTTTCTATAGCTTTCAAGTGTCCCCGTTATAGAATATTATCAACAATAGAGTTCTTTCTGCAGTGCTATAAAAATATCTATGTATAGCGTTTTCTGAATGCTGTAGAATCTATAACATTTATATGTTTGTATGTTCCAAATTTCATTTTTCTCCACTTTTTTTCATTTTTATGTTTTTTTTTCCATATTTTAGCTCTGCATCTACGATAGAAAGGTTTTCCCCTCCATCACTTCTCCTTGATTTTTTCTAAACTCTCTTTTCTCCTTTCTCTCTCTCTTCTATTTTCCTTTCTTCCTCTCTCTCTCTCTCTCGAAGATTAGGGTAGAAGGGGACTACTGTCACATAAAGCCGCGGGAGAGGCGACAGTCTCAGGTACATGACAGATCCACCGGATCTGGTTGGCTCCAGTCTCGGAGACTCGGCAGACCTGCAGTGTACCGGCCATCGACTACTCAGAGTCCAAGGGATGTGCTAGAATCAGTGATAAGGATGGTGGTGCTGGCGACTCGACCACTCGGAATGAAGTTCGGTACGGTGGTAAGAAAATCACTGGACTTCGTCGAGCAGTTCACGGGGTCGTCGGATCCGGCAAACTTAAGCCACGGGAGTTTGGGGTATTTTCGATCGTCTGGGCCCCCGTCACTATCGTCGTCTAGGTTACATCTCACTCCTTCATCTCGACCTATCATTTTTTTAATTTTTCTTGATATATTATCTAGGGTTTAGAGATAGAATCGATCTCTGATAAACATAACAATTGGGGCTTTTGTAAGCATCAGGATATAAAGGTTTCCTTTTTTAGTTTGGGTTTAGAAGAAAAATCGATAATTATCTGGGTTTTTTTTCTTGACCACGAATTGAATGCCAGAGCAGTCCATGGTGACAAGGTTCTCCAATTTCTCTTGCCAGTTCTAATTGGTTTTAGTATCCAGTTGTTGGATATTTGAGTTGGGTTTGTTCCTTTGATCAGACTCTTCTAGAGCTTTGGATCATGTAAATCTGCTTTCCTTTGTTTTTGCTGTAAATACAAAGTAAGGAGTCATATGGGAATTTGAGCCCATTCTGACCTCCTCCTTTTTGCTTACCATGTGATTATTAAATTTATGAGCACATCTTTTAACCATGAATTTTCCATAGCCTTAGTTTAAAATATTGGAGTAGATTGATCTAAGAATATGGTTAGAATCTGAATCAATTTAGAAATATACTAGAAGTCCATCAAATTTGTATGGATATGATATGCCAAAAAGATGGTCATAGAAAAGAGATCAAGATTTGATAGTAAATATGTGGTCAAAGATAAATACCATTTACAAAATATTATGTGAAAACATGGTTAGCAAAAAAGAATGGATTAATATATAAAGATACGGTACATCAATATATTCCACAAATTTTCCTGGCCATTCCAGTTCTCACTTCTCAAGTACATTAAGTTATCCCATACCTTCATTTAATCTTCTGCCAGTATATTATGCTCATGATAACAATCCGCATATGTGATCTTGGCTGGCAAAATATGAGTGAAAGGTCCCTTATCTTTCTTTCCAAAGAGAATGTGATTTATTTTAATTAGTAAATACAACAACAAAACTTTTATTCCAATATTTTAGGTATGTTTGTTTCCATATTTCCTTCTATTCGTTTTGTTAAGGAACATGATCTCAGTAATACTAACAAAAACCATTTTCTTCTTTGAAACTTTAATACTATTTTGACCTATGTACTATAACTTAAATTAACTTCAATAGCAAGAAAAATTCATCTACCTTAACAGATGTACATTATGGTATATGAAAGAAGGATGCTCTAAGAAGGACATCAGATCCTTTAAAAGGAAATTAAACATGGACATCACCAGGAACAAGCATAAGGCATCCCATTATCACAAGGCTTCAAATATTAATCTGGGAAGAGTTATAGTGAATGCAACCTTACTCTCATTTCATTGAGAGATGGTCTTCCATTGTTGATCCTACATTGGCATCAAATGCTATTTGTGGGATCATACATTCGATTATCGGTTGTCAACCATTGCTGATCCTTAGGGTAGCGAAGCCTACTGTTCTTATGTAAATGTTTATGTTTAACTCGCCAAAGATAGAACAAACTTGGGTCCAAAGCTATTTCTAGCATGGACTGGATGCTAAACTATTCTGAAAACTTTGAGTAAATTAAATTTAAAGATTATTTCAATTTTGGAAGAATGAATCAGTTTGGATTTCTGCCCAGTTGCAGCCAACTACTGCACAACAACAGAATATAGATAAATAGATAGATAGATAGATATGCATGAACAAAAGCAGCTAGCCTATATTATTTCAATTTTTTATAATATATATATATATATATATATATATATATATATATATATATATATATATATATTTGCCATTCTCGAATCGGAGGGCCCGGACTCCGGCAGCCCTCCAGAAGGTTCCAGCATTCCCGAGCTACCGCCTCTCTCTCCCAGCTCCTCGCGAATGGTGGAGGCTACCGACCTTGGCAGCGCAGAACTCCAGAACCACTCCACTGGTCAGGGAGCTTTCCCCCTGACACCTCCCCACAACTACGAAGCTCACCAACCCACCAGCGCGAACCCAGTCAAAGACGCCCTTGCCATCCTTGGCCCCGACCAAGCGAGGAGAGGTCTGCAAGTCCTAGCCGCAGGATTCCCCCTACAGCAACTGTTGATTGAGAGCGCGCACGACTCCCTAACCATCCCCTCGGAGGATCCGGTAGTCGACTCAGCCGAAGATCTGATAGGCCCCTCTTCAGGTCCGCTCGAGAGCCACAACCACAATCCTTCCACAACATCGAATGCGGAACCATCGAACTGCCAACTGAGCGAAACAGGCACCGTAAAAACTGCCACCATCCAAACCAGATCTGCCACAAGGCGGAACAAAAAACACCCCCACAAATTTATAAATGCTTAATATCCTATCTTGGAACGTTCGAGGTCTGGCTAACAAACCGACATTAAGGAGAATTTCCAGTCTTCGGAAAATTCATAAGATAGACATCTTCATCATCATTGAACCCAAAATCCCCTCCAGACATCTTAAATCTACCCAGTTAGCTCTGGGCCTTCCCACGGCGATTGCTGGCAGGCACGATATTTGGATTCTTGGATCGAAGGACATTAAACTCGAAATCATTCAGGACTCCCAACAAGCCCTCTCTTGCTGGGTCACTCACCCCACTCTTCCGGAGCGGGCCATTCTTTCTGCGGTCCACGGTAGCTGTGTCATCGCTGAACATAAACACCTCTGGAACGACCTTCTCGACACCTATCTCCACAACACCAACACCCCCTGGCTTTGCATAGGGGACTTCAACGCCATCACCTGCAGAGATGAGAAGATTGGAGGTCGTCCATCGCCCCTATCAGCCATGCAAGACTTCAACGACTTCATATTCAATGCTCATCTTACTCCTCTCCAGTTCAAAGGCAGCGAATTCACCTGGTACAACATGCAGGACGGCGACTGCCGTCAATATTCCCGTCTGGACAGAGCCCTCACCAACGCGCACTGGCACGGGATGAGGATCAGCTCCACCCTGTCCCACCTCAACTCTACAGAATCCGACCACGCCCCTATCCTGGTGGAAATAAAAAACAACACCTACCCACCCAAAAAGAATTTCCAATTCCTCGACTTTTGGACTGACCACCCGCAGTTCTTGATCATCGTTGCAGTTGCGTGGAACAGTCAGGACTCCCCTAATCCTCTTACTCGGGTCAGCAACAAGCTCAAAGCCACCAGGAAATCTCTCTCCAAGTGGAGCAAACTTGCCTTTGGGGACATTTTCCAAGCGATTCGTGTCACTGAAGACGATGTAACCCGAGCAGAAGCTTTATTCCTATCCGAGCGATCCCCAGCGGCCAGGAGAGCCTTGAACCTAACCAAGGCGATGCTCAAATTTAGGCTTAAAGTCGAGACCGATTTCTGGAAGCAGAAAGCCAGACTGAAATAGGACAGCGACGGGGACAAAAACTCTAAATACTTCCACGCCTGTGTCAATGGCAAAAGACACAAACTATCGATACACCATATAGCTGACGAGCAGGGCATCATCAGAACAGACCACAAGAGGATCCAAGAGGCGGCCGCCGATTACTACGCCAAATTATTCTCCAAGGAGACGGTCCACAAAGACACATCATTCCTTGACCAAATTCCCACTATCATCAATGACGCCGACAATGCCTGGTTGGAGCGCCCCCTGTCCGAGTAGGAAGTGAAAGACGCGGTGTGGACCTTGAACGCTCATAGCGCCCCCGGCCCAGATGGCTTTAACGGCACCTTCTTTCGCACTTGCTGGAATATTATCAAGCGGGACATCACCGAAGCGGCTATTGCTTTCCTTGAAGGAGCACACTACCCCAAAGCAATCTCCAGCGCCAATCTTATCCTCATCCCGAAAAAATACAACCCTAACTCCTTTCGAGATTTCCGACCCATCAGTCTTTGCACATTCACCAACAAAATCATATCCAAGATCATAGCCACTAGAATGACAGACACTCTCCCCAAAATCATCTCGGAGGAGCAAAGCGGATTCGTTCGCGGAAGGAACATCCAGGACAACATCATGCTGGCTCAAGAACTTATCACCTGCATGAAATTTTCGGCTAGAGGGGGCAACATCGCCATAAAAATTGACATAGAAAAAGCTTACGACAGACTCGATTGGCAGTTCATGATCTGGGTCTTCAGAGCTTTCGGATTCTCAGAGAACTGGACCAACATCGTGTGGAGATCCGTCAGCAACTCTTGGTTCTCCATAGTCATCAACGGCCAATCTGAGGGATTTTTCAAATCAAGCCGCGGAGTCAGACAGGGCGACCCTCTTTCGTCCACGGTATTCATCATTGCTGCTGACGCCCTGAGCAGAAACCTCAACAACATGGTCAACACCCCTAACTTCCAGCAATACCACACGTCCAGCGGATGCCCCACCATCACCCACCTGGCCTTTGCCGATGATTTACTCATCTTCTCATCCGGGGATGTCGGATCGTTGGAGGTGGTTCATAACACCCTGGAGCGGTACTCCAGATGCTCATGCCAGAAGATCAACCAATCCAAGAGTGTCATCTACGCCCACCATAGCATCAAAATCGAGAACGCAACCAGACTCACCCATCTAACTTCCTTCACAGTGGCACATCCTCCTTTCAACTATCTAGGTTGTCCCCTGGTGTACGAGAAATCTAACGCCAGCATCTTCGAGAACTTGATCAACAAAATCAGGAACAATTGAAGGATGGCATAACGCCACCCTATCCCCAGGAGGCAAAATTATTCTCACCAACATGTGCTCAACTCCATCCCCATCCACACCCTAGCGGCTTGTTCCCCGACCAAGAAGGTTATCGCGTCGATTGAGCAGATCTTTTGCAATTTCTTCTGGGGGCACAACAAGGGACAAGACAAACACCACTGGGCCAGCTGGAAAAC